>JAPMOR010046164.1:280002-322217 GCA_026543865.1 Argiope aurantia | reverse complement strand
TTTTTTATGGCCCTTTAAGAATAAAAGAATGTGTAAGCTACGTGAGTGTTGAGGGTTTTTTATACACTACTAGATTCAGGGTGCTATATCCTTGATATGCTAGCTGTTAATTCTCCGATAGCTTACGCCATGGATAAAATTAGCAAGGAATAACACTGTTTTATGAATCAGGTTAATATTTTTCGGATAAATCGTCGAAGATGCCTGAACCACGTGAGTGCTGAGAATAATTTCCTGGAAGAAGATTGAGACCGTTATATCATTGACATATTATCTGTTAGGCCTCGAGTAAAATTTGCAAGGAATATTAATGATTTACAAAATTCATTTCCCAGGAAGATCATTGTACTATTAGAACTTTGCAGGTCATGGATTTTTTTTAAATCTTTTCTGAATTGTTTTTATAATTGTTTTATGAATTTTCAAAACTTTGTTCAATATTCCAGCTAGATGAGCATAGATTTTTACATAAGAGAAAACACAGAACATTGTTTCATTGGTATGTAACCTTTACAAATAAAACACCAATGGCACAATGATCTGTATTTTCTATGGTCGCTTGGGTAATGAATAAAATGAGCTCTATGATCACTTACGTCAAGAATAAAATGAGCTCTATGATTACATACATCATGAATAAAATGAGCAAGGGATATTAATGCATTATGAGGCTGGCATTCTTGTATGTATCATTAGTTTTTATTACTGTTTGAGGATGAAAGATGTTTCGGCAATGTCAATGTTGAGGATTATTGTTTAAGTACATACTGTGGGAATAGTAGTGTTAGTATATTATTTATTAGTTTCATTTCCTGTGAAAAATGTGAATAAAGAACATCAATATATTATGAAGCAAAAATAATCACGATATCTTTGGAGGGATCATTATGCTTAAAAATGTTGTAAGTCATAGATTATTAATCTTGATTTGTAGAATTAATCTAACAATTTCTAATATTTTTTTAAAATTTTAGTATCCAGGTTGATGGTTTACGTTCATTTATATTTTAATAATAAATCATGGCATTTCATATTCAAATTGAAGACGAGTTATTTCACACAGCATTCGTGTTTGAGTATTGAAAGATTCCAGGACCAAAAAATTTCAGAAATTTGTGGACTCCCTATATATTGATCAAAGAAATTATTTTATGGAAAGCGTACATTACATGTTAGAACCAGCGGGAGTGATCACCCTGAAACTTTCTCGCGTTTTCTCCAATAAGGGTCTTACCTTCTTCTCACGTATAAACTGATGACCTTGGGTAAGGCCGTGAATGTATTGCATGGTTTTAGTGAACAATAGTTACGAAATCTAGATATTTGGCTTGAATCTAACATTTTAATTTAATCTGTCGTCCAAATGCATATTTTGGGAGCCTTTTTCCTGCCCTATTGGAACCAAAATTTGACTCGAAACTACAGTTGTAGTCACAAGATCACATGCTGAATTTCATTGATTTAAGTTATTTCATTTCTATGCATGCGAAAGCACAGACCTGCAGACGATCAATCCTTTTACATGTTTGACTAAAAATTTAATAAGAATCTCTATCTTAAATACTAAAACTTTTATACTAAATTTCATCTAACTCTTTATGTTTTGCAGTTATCGAGTTCAATTGTACTCGGACAACAAAGCGAACATACTTCTTCTGAATGAATTTTGTTCAAAATTTGATAGAGATCTACAAATTTGGTCTAAAATCCATAAACCAAATTTCATTCGTCTAGCTCAAAGTGTTTTGAATTATCGTGTTGACAGACAGGCTGACAGACATAATGCTGAAGCGAAGACCTCATACTTTTAAACCGTGATCAGATAATGATTCTATAACCATCTTTATTTCTGAATCCTTCACCAAATTTTACATCAAAGCAATGGATCCAAGACGGCTTATTTATTATAAAGAAAACCTGCATAAATAAAAGTTTTTGTGGGGGGGGGGAATTAATTTCATTATGCGTGGTCTTCCTACTCTCCTCAACCAAGAATTATCAAGCCACAGTTGACCTCGAAAAACTAGAGTATAATCTAAGCTGCAAACATTATATGCAATTGTACTGCAATATATTAATAATGCAAACAAAAAATAGTGCCTTGCCCTAGAATAATAATTGAATGAATTATCAAATTATTGAGTTTAACCATGTGAATCAAATGGGCTGTTCACACTTCTATTCCCAAAAAGGCACAATTCTGCAGAAAAACTTTTTAAATGTTAAAAGAGACTTGTTGCATTCGCATGGATAATTCAAGAAATATAGAAGCTACAACATTGTGCTTATTCTTTAAATACATAGATTTCTTTTTCATTCCGCACACAGAAATAGACGGAGAGTAAAAGGAAATAAATTCCTATAGTTTAGCCAAAGCAAATGAATTCAAACACTGTATGAGGAAGAAAAAGTACTTCCAAATGTATGGAAATTGGAAAGGAATACAGCAGTGTCCAACGTTCCTCCAAAGCAAACATATCGCGGAGTTGAGTTTATTTGTTTCCAACCAACTCATTCCATCGGCGGTTAATTCTCCTCCTAATTGTCCCAAATCAGGTGCTACACGATTAAAGGCGAGGCGGCAGTACTAAAAGCTTTACCGTTTGCCAATCCATAAAGGACTTATCGAATCCGGTTTCAGTGGTTGGCTGTGTAACCAATCCCTCCCAATCATTTGGGAAAGAAAAGATGCATCATGCAGTGCAAACAGTCGGTCTCTCTGGAATCGGGGGAGTGACAGGATGTTGACAGAGGGTGCCGTCGTCTGCTCAATTACCATCGATCACATCTCCCCACCCCAGCACAGTAACACTTTCTCGCACAGATTCGTCAAAGACAGTTCACTGGTCACAGGAGAGTTGCGTCAAGACCTAATAGCCAGTTGCGGTTCGGCCTCGCATTCTGAGCTTGCTTTTTTCTTTTCCTTCTTCTTCTTCTTCTTTTTTTTTTTTTTTTTTTTTTGTTTCCTTCAAAAAAGGAGATGATTTGAGTAGTGTTGACTTGTGAAAACTTTCTTCACTAGAACTGCTTTATACAGTTGGTTTGTAAAGAGGAAGATATTTAACGGAATGGAAAAATCTACTCGGGTCAAATAGCTAGTTCTCATTTTGAGTTTTTTTCCCCCTCCTTCTTTTCTTTCTTTCCCTTCCCCCCCTCCCCCTTATAAAACATTAGATCTTCGAAGTGTTAACTTTTCGAAATTCCGTAAGGAAATAAAGCTGTGTCTTCACTTGATATCTTTAAATTGCTAATTTCTGTAACTGTTGATTCTGTAACTGAGTTTTGTTCTTTCTTGTTAAAACCATGATAGGTATAATAAAATAAAAATGTAATAAAAGTTGTTAACAAATTTAAAATGAACTCTTGTGAGTTTTTTTTTTCAATTAAACTAGATATTATGGAGAATTATTGAAGAAAAGAATGGATTTTTCCAAGTTAATTAAAAGCGGAGGAAACGAAATTGTAATATAGACTTACCTTCAAGCATTACTAATATTATTTTTTAAGTAGAGAATCTGTAAATATTGGTATTTTTCTGTGGAGAAGCTATACATGAAATATTGTACAGCCAAGGTGCACTCGACAGGGCCGCAAGCTTAGAGCCTCTAAATGAATCATTTTCATTATTATTATCATTTCGTTATAGATTCAGTAATTCCCAAAATTCTTTAAATTAATTTCCGTTTAGCAAGAATTACAAATCTAAATCGGATAGACTAGGGTAAAATCAATCTAAACGACCGGATACTTACCTTCCAGGAACAGAGGAAGAAAACATCAATTGTTATAATGACTACAATGAATAATGAATTTGTTATCAATAATTATAAAATACTTCAGCAATCATTTAGTTATAATCGATTAGGTCTTTATATAAGATGAATTTATTTCCGCAAAATGATATGAATTAAGTTTTTTTATAATTTCGGATAATCGCTATGCCAAAAATGGAAAAACAATTTTGCTACTGTCTTTCACACTTGGGGGAAAAAATATTTGTTCATGGCTATCATTCAATTCCATCTCAAGAAACAATTAGATGCTTCCGCCCTTCGATATTTCGTTATCGAAAGCTACCAGAAATGCCTTTGAAAACTCCCCCACCCCCCTTTAGGAACATAGAAATGCGTGTGATTCGCAGTTTTAATCTAACATCTAGTTTAAGGGTCCTCTTTCGTTTGTATAGGACAAATTAGGCAGAAAAATTTATTTATTTAAGTGCTATTTTTCATATTGGATGTTTTAATCTTGTTTGCTGCAATTATTATGATTTGAATCACATTCTGTTGTGTTAATAAGTATTTCTGTTCATTGCAATCTCTTCTGTGCAATCGCCATATTAAACTAAAATCATATTTAATCATTTGCTCATATTTGGATACACATTTGCTACAAAGCCCATTCATTTGCAACTATGAAGATAGCTCATTAAAAAATGAGCGAGTGTCGAATTTTAGTTCTAGAATTTTAAAGGAAGTTTTACCATTCTGTCCTAAAAAGGTTACTTTGACAGCAAACCTAAACTCAAATACAGTACTTCGATATTTCAATAACTATATTGCTTTTCTATAGTAAAATTAACTGCTCAGAGAAATACTGCTAAACACTAAGAAACGTTTACTTTCGATTTTCAAATGTTTTCAGAGCTTGTTGGTTTATAATTATCAAATTTGGATACTCCAGCTTTATAATATCTTGCATCTTTGGATAGGAGTCGTAGTGGAGTTTGCTTGCACATGTCTATGCCCTGATCTATGCCCAACTCATCGATGAAGACGGGAGGGCTTCTGCATCGACAAAGACCAGAACAAAATGGCATCTGGCTAGAAATAAACCTATGACGACTAATTTCGTTCGCTTTCGAATATGTACATTTTATAATATGTATATATGAATTTTTCAAAATAAAACTGAGGACACGAAATTTATAGCATACCTCATTAAAAAATTAATTGCAAATATTAAGACATTTTGATCACAAGTTCCTTGTTTTAGAAAAGATGATGCTTGCTTTCTAGCACGAGTATGATTTAAAGATTTGAAAATATAATAAAATTTTGAATTGATTTTGCTATAATAATAAAATGATAATATACAATATAAGAAACTTTTAATATTATAAATCATAATATTAAATGTCAACAGCTTTCTAGCGATGAAAAATTCTGGTATGTGTTTGGAATTGCTCAGATCTGGAATCAAAAGTTCGCTGATTGGACACCCATTTTTAACATATTGCCATTCACATGACCTGATGTTTACTATATTCGTCCAGAATGACTATCATCTCAGTGCTCAAGTTTGGAGCCGGAGTATCAACTCAGGTGTCATCCATATCATCCGATCATGTCTCAGAATTATGAGTGTCATCCCAACCTATCATTAATGCAGCTTGAAAACAGAACTTAAATTTAACTTCTGCATATTTCTAGAACACAGCCCTGAAATTTTTATGGCAAGTTCATTTAAAAATTTAAAATCTTTATTTTATTTTTTAAAGTTTTCAATTATTATTTTCTTTTTAATATTTGGAAGACCATGGATTAGAGGAAAACCTGACATTGACACTTGTGTGTGACATTTAAGGCAGTAAAAAATCTTCAATTTTTCCAACAAAAATATCAGAGTGTATAATACATATCTAAGCAGATTTTATGACGACTCATAATGTCGATGTGTTTAAAACATCATCAATTTCCTTCCGAGCATTTAAAAGTAACATGTAATAAGACTTCGTCAGTTTAAATAACATAAAATTGGCAACCTAGATATGGGGTCGAAAATTCTGAAAAGTGAAGAACAATTTTGAGAGCCCTGAGTGGCTCACAACAAATTTAATCCTCTATTGAGTGTATCAGGTTAAGATGTTAATTTCTGTTAAATTTAACAGAAATAGAAATTATGCCTAAAATGAATACAGAAGGACGAAACCATTTGTTATAGTAGATCTTGAACTGGATCAAATAACTAGTTTCATCTTGATTTTACGTTATATTGAGTTCATCACCCCCTCCCCTCTTTAAGAAGCAAGTTTAAGAAGCGTTAACATAGAGAAGTATTTTTTAAATAGACCTGTGCATTTTCTAAAATATTTTCAAAGCATGAATATTTTTGTAGCGCTTGAATCGATTTTATGACACCATCAAAGATAAGTGGCATAGAGAAGATAGGGAGAAGATTGGAGAGATGTTGCAGGAACAAGTTATTTGGGAGGAGGAGGAAGATCAATTGCAAGAGTTTTTATTTAACTTTTTAAAGAAAAATATAGAAAAAAATCAAAATATTGAGATGTTTTTTTTATTATTAAAACATTTTCCCTTTGCATATGCGAGAAAGTAAAAAACTCTCCCCATTTTGCAATCTCTCACAATCAATATCTCTTCTATAATTTGACGTAATATAATACAGTACACTCCCGAGTATCCAGCCTAATGTGGCGGAAGGATAACAAAAGGCTGGATAGGTCGGTGTTCTATGAATTTATTTCATTACACACCAAAATACAAAGTTTTTATACCAAAACTCACTGTTATAATACGTATTTTTTCACTTCTTGTTGAGTACTAAGCCCTCCATTTATTTCAATGTGAACACAGCCGCGACCCGGTGAATCATAGAAGCAGTTGCCGTTAACTTGTCGAGTTAAAATAGAAGGCTCTGTACTGGTAGTTTATATATGTTTATGTACTGCCTTGCATGTTTCAGGAATTTGTCAAAGAAAAAGTAAATTAAAGGATATAAATTGATCACATTTTAACATAAATTCTGTAATGCCCAACTTAAATGCAGGAAACTTAAACAGAACATTAAGATAAATCGTGGGCTTAATTCTTAGGAAAATTAGCTCAAACTTATTTTATTTTTCATTGATAAATGATTACACAGATATGAAAAGGTATCCCTAAGATAAGAGTGAAAACTTACAGTTTTTAGGCTTTGAAAAAAGTTCTTAATAAATGACTTAATAGACGCCTTGCATTTCTCATTTAATTAAGATAAAAGATAATTAGGCAGTACGGAAGCCGGATAGTCGCGAACCGGATACTCAGGAGTTTACTGCAATTGTAATTCTGGATATTATGGGAGACTCTTTTCTTTTCATAATTGTAAATCAGAACTTTTTAATTTTGGGTCTCTGTCCTAAAAGAGCCTGGTGGTAAGATAACATATTCAGTCATGGCTGAAATCTCTAAAAATTTCACGTCTGGATTTTTTCGAAGTTTATAGAATTTTAATATTTAGTATATATGTTTTAGTATTTATCTAATTTTTTTAAGAAATAAAAATTTTGTAGGATAAAAAAATTATTAAAATTGGATTTTTTTCCTCTCTCTGTGCTTCTTAAATCCATCAAAATATCACTAAAGATGAATGATTAAAACGAAAAGCACTATTCAAAATAAATGTAATAAAAAAATAGTTCTTAAAGACAAAATTTTACTGTCAGTAGAAAATTTATTTATTTTGGCTATCTTCTGCTTTTTAATCATGAAATTGATTATTTCTCAAAATCATTACCATGTGGTATCCACTGATATGAAGTGAACTTTTAATTATTTATTGTCACATTTATTTTTATTAAATATTAAAATGGTATATCGTCATCGAGAACACATAAAAATACACAAAATTTCAAATCATTTAAATACATTAGGGAGTGAGTGAAAAACCAATTTATAAATTTCATTTTTATAAGCATAAACCAATCAATGAAATAAAAAAGTTTGATTTTTTTTTTAAAGTTACTCTTCGAAAATTTTTATTAAAAGTATGAAAAATTCGAAGTAAAGCAATTCGAATCCGTTAGTTAGCTACGTAATTCGGAACAAGATTTATAGTCAGATATAACTTTAATGAAAAGCTTGTCAAAAATTGTGCAATCTGTGGTCTGGGCTACACAGTCATTCGAAATAGAGAACCCTCATTCATTCGTTTAAATATAACTGCTCTTTCAGTTGCAGCATTTTTTCACCCCGAAAACTACAGTCTATGTAACTCACTTAAATAATGATATTAAAAAATATTCCTTATTAATAAATTATTGTTAAGCTATTATAACATATCTCATATGTTAAATTTACAAAATCAATTAAAATTATACTCATATGCATCCTTTTATGCTTTAAATATGATAAAAGGAATATAATCACGTTTAACTATCAAAGTTTTAAAGTATGATTTAAAAGCTCTTAATTTCAAGGGAAGGATATTTTCAGGAATTTCAGTCTCTATTCATATAAATGATAATAAAAATACTTTTAAAAACATTCTTTTAATAGTGTGCTAAAATACAGAAATTATCTTTTTCCCAAAAGGTTAAGAGTAAGGTACTGATATATATATTCTAATTAAATTGGAATTTTTATATCATTCATAATATTGGTATAGATTTGTAATATTGCCTCCCAGCGAGGAAAGTCATCGAGCAAGGAAGATAATTTTACAGATAGTTATAGTGGATGTTGAGTGGATACCGGGTCAATGACTTCCGAGCTTGACAACAAATTTGGTGACTTTGGTAAAAAAAAAGTTTAAAAAAAAAAAAGAAATCTTGAAACTGCTGGAATTTTGGCGATATACCGATTCGGAGCGAAGTTACGACATCTTCCTAGAAACTTCTTTGTCCTAATACGGAAGCTATAAAAATGCGAGAGACAAAGCTGAGACTCGATTAGTATTGAGTCAGAGTAACAGTCGTGTCGAGAAACGTGAGTAGTTGAGCGAATTCTCTCTCCTACTCTGAAAGCTTTGTGATGTTGTGAATGTTTACTAGCGACTTTCTGTTCATTTGCTGCGGTATACTGCAAACTACAAGCTCTTGAGTACGTTTCTGCTGTATTTTGCTACTGTGTTCCCGTGTAGAATAAAATTATTGTCATTGTTCGAGTGTTATTTGTTATTGATCCTGTTGGATTTTTTTATTGTACAACCCATGGAGAGATTGCGGTCATTTTCTTAAGCAATATATTCTTATCGTTAATAAATGCTCAACAATTTTATATCGTTTCATATTTATTGGAGCTTTATATCTTTTTTTTAGTCGTTTTCATTGCCTCGTGCTTTCACGAATTCTGCTCTGACTTTCAAACTTTTGATTAAAAAAATATTGTTTTCGGCATTTTAGTTTACTAACAAAGAATCGCTAACAGTTTTTTTTTTATTCTCATTATTTTTTGCTTGTTTGGTTGATAATATTGTATATTTCATAATTTATTCATATACAATTTTACATTTGCATATCGAACTTGAAGATTCTAGGATACAGGAATTAGGATTCATAAAAACTTCAATATACAGAAATAGAAATTGCAAATTTTAAGCATTTTCTCCCTAAAGCAATTATGGCTTATTCATTTTCTTAGGGCTAAAGAAGACTTATAAGAATTAAACTATCAGAGAAATATATTACAAAAAGTATTCAAATACGAATGATTTTCCGATGTTATTGATATTATACTATTCTAAATTTCGTATTGCTTTGCGAGTCTTCATTTTTCTTTCTTATTTCTATTCTTTTATAAAGAAAAACTTCTCTTTCACTCTTAAAGATTTCCGTTTAAGGAACTCTACAAGAAATTTAAACTCAATTTAAAGTAGAAATCTTACTCCAAATTTGAAAAGGGATTCGTAGATAAGAAATTACGAATAATACATAATTCTACGGAAAATGTTAAGAATTTTTCCGTGAACAACCTCCGGTGTTCCAAGAATCTCTTCTTCAGCAAGAATTGATGAGAAACAATTTTTACTATTGTTATTATTGTAATTATTTTAATTTAATTTACGCTCCTTCTTATAAAAGAAATCAAAGTCGCCTTTTGATTACAATAATTATTCATATTTTTATAGGAAAGTTTTTATTCAATATAAAAAAAATTATTTGATGCACAGAAACAATTTTTCCGTTAAAAGTCCAAAGATTCCTAAAAAAAGTTCAATATATAGAAGTTCGATATTAGTGGATTCAATTCTATTTATTTTGTTATTGAAAAAAGTATCAATAAAATTTAAAGATCAATTGCTAATTAAGTTCTGAAAATATTAAAGCATTAAAGAACACTCAACGTCCAGAACTCGTAGTGGGTCAAACATCCTTATGTTAGTATAGTACTGAAGTTATATATTCATCATTTAACCATGCCTCAAAATTATCAGGTCCATCCCGAAATAGCTGATATGTTTTCTACAAAACAAGATGTTATTCTAATTTAACTAAACTGAAAACTGATTCCAGGAAAAATTAACTTTTTAAACAATTAGTTTAATTTTCATACGCACTTGCTATAAACGATATATTTTTATCTTTTATCATTTAGCCAATATATTTTAAATGCTGCAAATCGATTTGAATGTTCAATTATAAGTATTCAATGTCCTTATTTAAATTCAAAAGGCAGCGTGGGAAGTATAAATAAAAGTTTAAAAAGCTATAAAAGGGGAGATTTAAGGGCTAGGGGACATATACCCTTCCCCCAGAGAATGATGCATATTGTGGTTATTCTTTATGACAAGTGGAGTATTGGACTGGAGTATTGTAACCCAATATGACACTTTCGCTGAGTTCACACAGAACAGTTTCAGATTCATTGCATAGACTGAAAAACTAAGGACGTTTATTTATAAATTTTGAATCTCAAAATTTCCGAGTGCGAATAATTCTAAATGTAGCTTAATATCTTTTGCACAGAAACTTATTTTAAAGAAAATGTGCGCAACATACACACACACAGAGAAAGTGTTTTACGAAATGAAAAGACATAAAAAATGAAAAT
Source organism: Argiope aurantia (assembly GCA_026543865.1). Classification (NCBI taxonomy): domain Eukaryota; kingdom Metazoa; phylum Arthropoda; class Arachnida; order Araneae; family Araneidae; genus Argiope; species Argiope aurantia. Next base: position 311,445 of record JAPMOR010046164.1, on the reverse strand, counting down.
TATAAGTAGTGAATCCTAAAAAAAATTTAAAAAAAAAATAGAAAACGTATTAGAAATTTAATATGTGTATATAGTCAATCTAAAAACATTGAAAAATATATTATGAATTCAAAAGCTGGGTGTACTTTAAAAACTCCCTGTGTACTTTACAAACATTAAAAAGTATATAAAGTATTTGAAAGCTAAATATATTCAATCTTAAAAACATTAAAAACACAGAAGGTATTTAATAGTTGAATATAATGAATCTTAATTCTCTTACATAAGCTAAAACACGAAGGAAAAATTTCGTCACAATAAGAATATATGTGATAAATTCAATTTATCTCTCTTTAAAATAAATTCATTTTATTCGCGCTCTTAAAATCTAACAACTGTATGTTTAATCATTTTAGATTGATTTTCCCTGAAGCCCAGCATCGAGGGTCTCATTTAAATTGTTAACTTAGTAAATCTTTTGTTTCACACGCCGAATGAGGGGTAAGGGAGTTACGAAGATCTTTTCTTAGTTGATAAAATCTGTAGCTATACTGTTTGCGTTCTCCATAATGGTAGAATGACTAAAAACTTATTAATATTTTTCAATAACCTTTTATTTATTCCTGTTGACATGTCGAATTGGTCATTAATTAAATTTTGGATTTTTTCAATGACTGCCATCTGTTTTGAAATATCTCAACATTTCCAAAAAAACGTTATAACATATATAATTTGGTTGTCTAAGTATTTACTAGAGAGGAGACTTGCATTTAATTTATGTATCGAAAATACTGGATTTCTATATATTGAATTTGGTTATTTATTTTTTGCTTTTCTTTTATCTTGCAATAAAATCTTTTTGTCCCTTTAATATCCAACCCAAACAGTTTCTTTCAAATGAAAAATAATAATTTTCAAGTTTTCAAAACAGAACAAAACAAAACAATTGATGCGATAGATTATGAATATCTACAGTCTACAGTTTAAAATCTACGTTCTTCATAAATTATAAAATATTACTCATGTTATGCTATAAGAAGTGTATCCTCTTTTTTAGGCATCAAAGAAATTCAGTTCTTTGTGAAGTTAAGAGCTTTAAATAATTTGCTATCAAACTGCGTTGCTTTAATTATTATGAAGTAAAATATGTATCAGTAGGTTGAAAAAACAATAAATAAAGTAATTTAGAACAAAACAATTAATGAAATAAAAAGTAAAAGGAATTAAGAGATGAAACTCGACCTGAAGTTTTATTGAATATAAATCAAAGCCACTGTAAATTTTCATATGCTTCAAGGAAAAAAGTCACTAATTCTTCAAGAAAATATTTTAAGTAGTTTTTTTCTGGTTATTAACTAAAGCTATTATGATTATAAACTTTTCAACAGGTTAGAAATAATTATTATAGCAAAGAATGAAAACGTGCACAGTATAAAACTCCTTTGTAGACGAAAAAGCTAAAATGATGTCAAATGCATACCAAATCAACTATTACTTTTTCTGCGATGCAAAAAAAAAAAAAAAAGTACATCAAGCAAAAATTCAAAATTTTAAATTGGTTATTAATTAAAGTTGTTATGCATATTAACTTATTAGTAGATTACTAATAATTAGCAATATAAAAATAAAAACAAGAAAAATGAGAAACTGCTTTGTTAACAAAGAGGTTGCAATGATATCGAATGTAAATCAAAGCGATTGTTTTTCTCTTTCGCGATAAAATAATAATAATTATAACTCCTCAAGTAAAACTTCGACAACATTTTAAAGAGCTAATACATTTTGGTAGATAAGGAATAGCCAACAAGACAAAAAAAAATGGCACTGCAAGTACGTAATAAAATTCCTCAGTAGACATAAAACGCATCGAATACAAGCCAAAGCAACTGTTACTTTCACTGCGCTACAAGAAAAGGCACTAGCACATTCTTCCAACCAACCAGCGCTATTCCCTTGCATATTAAGAAATTACCATCCATCCTTCTCCATTCCTCAATTCGCATATCCGATACTCGATTATGGAATAGGAGGCCTTTGTAATAGACATTGTTTTGAAATGCAAGAAAAAAAGAAACAAGAAAAATAAGGATAAAAAAAAAGGCGCGGAGGGGGGGAAGCGTGCCGTTTCTTCCCTGGGGCATCAAGAAGTTGTGAAGGCGCAAACAAAAGATGCCCTAATTCGGCGCCTTTTCCAACAGACGATGATTGTGTATCCATAGCAACATACATAAGTTATGGGGGAAGAAAAGCGCGAGCCAAATAGGATTAAGTGATACAGAGTTTAATGAAGGCAGGCGCACTGTGGTCATTAGGGAGTCTCCGTGTCAACAGCAGGCCCTCTGTTTTGACAGTATACTAAAGAGGCGTAATCCATTTAAATCTGTAACGACATCAGAGAAGGTGTCAGAAATCAGTTGAAGCCTCCTGCTCAATGACAAACACGCCGCAGCTCCACATGCCTCCGAGTCATTGGAGCGGCCATTGATCCAACCACTTAATTCGATTTGGGCTCTCAACGCCTCCCGCCAAACTAATCGAGAGCCCTGACTGACAACATTGGCGGCGAAAAGGGCTCTGGGCGCCTTTTTTTACCATCCCTCCCCCCCTTTAACCTTATAGAGGTTGAATGCAAAAACTCCAGCCGCATAGCAAGCCGACTATCACATATTCCGCTACACACGCCGCAGCCTGCCCTTCCATAAATATACATAGACGTTACTTGGGCTCAATGCTCTTTTTTATTCCCTCCCCTTTTTCCAGTGTTATTCTTGACTCCTGGATTTCGATCGCTTCGGGAGGTTTCTCTTCAAGTGTAGCATAACGATTCATAAGTAAGTTCACCCCCCTTTCTCTCTTTTTTATCCATGTCCTACGATATTACTCATTCGACGGGACATAACGGTCGTGTATTAACATTTTATTCTTTGTTTGGATTATGCGATCCTCACCGGCATCATTCGGAGAAATGTATTCGGAAGAATTTTCAAGCAGTCCGCCTTTCGGTTAGGCTGGGGGGGGGGGAGAATATTTAAATCGAAGAAGTATTAAATTGGAATTAAATGTGTCTTAGATCTATTGAAAAGCTTTGCTTTTCATATGCGAATTATTAAGTAAAGAGGATCGTTTACGGAAGAGACGACTCGTCCTTTGGGGCTGCAGAGCCTCAGGACTTTCTGCAATTATTTAAAACATTCGTATTCTCTTTTTAAAGATATTTATTGACTGCCTTATTGAAATTTCTATGATCCCATTGAATTAAAAATTTGAATCATTTCTAATTACATCCTCTAACCCCAATTTTGTAGTAAAAACAAATCATTACGGCACATCTCAAACTGAAAGTTGATGTGCCCGGTGCGCAGAGTGGAATTTCTAAAAGTAATTATTTTGTGTATTTTACCCACATATCACAAGCTTATTGGAATTTAATTATAATTGGCAGACAATTTTGACCAACAATCAAAGACATTGTACATTCTTCTGATCAATGAGGGATCGATAAGGCAGGGCACAATTCTGTAGACTAAATATAATTTTGGTCCCAAGAAAATAAAAGCAGTCTCACGTAATGTTCATTTAAAACTTATTTTCACTCTCTGAAGTTTATATATATATATATATATATATATATATATATATATATATATATATATGAAAAATAAAATTTATAGGATACAAATATTGCTTTGTAATTTTGTTTTTATATGTCTTTAGTTTCCCCACTATGTCATAATGTTTAACTTTGATGTTAATTTTTTCACCTAATATTTTCCGGAGCAGTACATACAAAACTTTTTGTGTTTAACTAAAAGAAATTTATTTTCAAAATTTTGGCATTCTGCAAACACTTTTTTTATAGAAATTTGTTTTTAAAATTTTGATTTCCAGAAAAAAACTTCTTTTATAATTAAGATCTCATTCACGTCATCTCATCCGTCATCAACATTTGGCAAAAATCTGTAAATTTTTTTGTATATAAATTAATTTTTAATAAGTTTCTGTGTCAGCTATTTCCAAAAATAACAAATGTCATTAATCTAAGAATCCACTTTAAAAATTTTTTTGAGTTACAAAATTTCTGAGGCAAAAGTTATAAAATGTTGTGAAAAGATTTTGAGAACCATACTTTATCATAAAGTGCACAAATGTTATTTCAAAATTTTGAGATGTATAAAATATTTAAGTAAAAAGCAGATAAGGTGTCAAAATCGAACAATTTTTCCTATATTATCGTGATATTGAGATTCATGAACTTCTACCAATCGACAAAATGTTAATTCAGAGAATTATAATGACATTTTGTGACGTTTCTAAGACGCACTTGGATTTAAATGGCCTACGCAGTTTCAAGATTATTTTTATATGTTGAACAACAATGCAACAATGTAGCTTTTATACTATTCGTATTATCCATGAATTTTAATCTAAAAATTTAGCAAATGCAGTTTCAAAAATTCCGTGTTTGTATAGTATACTTGACTTTTTTTACTATGTAGTTTTTGGAATTATTTTTAACCATTTCGCTTTATTATTTTTACGACTTCTTAATTTCTTTGTACTTTAAAAAATACTCACTATTTCTCGTGTTTAAATTATTGTTCGCAAGTGAGAAATTTAAATTTAAATATATTTGTTTAATCAATGTTAATGGGAATGAAGGCAAATTAAACATACGTTAAAAATTATTTTTAATGCAGCAAAAATGACGAAAAGTTTAAAAATTTGAGCTCAAATGTAAAAGTTTTCCTTTGATAGAAGTTGAATGAATTTCTGCTTCTGGTAATTTACATGGAAGTCAAATACATATGTTATTTTTCATTTTTAACTATTACAATTTTTATTTTTTTTATGTTCATCCATAATAGCGTAATGTAAACGCGTGAAAAATGATGCACTAACAAATTATTACGGAAAAAAGTGAAAAGCTTTGTTTTTGAGAAGATAAATATCTTTGTTATTTATAATATTCTTACAACATACAGTGGAACCTCGCTTACTGAACATAATTCGTTCCCAAATTTTACACGCAATGCCAAACACTCGTAAAGCGAATATTTTTTTATAGTAATCTATGCAAAAAGGGGGGGGGGCAATGTATTCCATCCTGAAAAGAAATATTCAAAAAATTTATAATAAGGTAATTGATTATTTAAAATGTATGTTTTTTATTTGCAAGAAAGTTGTATGAAGACATTTGTCTTTGGCTACACTTCAAAATTTGCCGAAAATTAGACTTAGCGTTATCGTTAAAAGAATTTATTGTTCAAACAACTACTGTCTTATTAGAGTGATACTTCTCAACGTAATATGCAATAATTTCTCATGCTTTCGGCATGTCTCTTATTTCACTGGAAAGTTAATGCTCTGTTAAATCTATTATTTCCTCCTCTCCCTAATTAAATCTCCTCTGTAACTCTTTACTGTGACTCAGAATGCAGCTCCATAAATTCTTCCGTAGTTATGTTCTTCCACAGCTCATCGATGTCGTTGTCATCCACCTCTAACCGCATTATCTTGCCCATAGATACAATCTCGTCGATTAAAATTCGCAGGCGCTTAACTCAAACCACAAGAAGGTACATTAGATAGTGCTATCCGACCAAATATTCTTCCATGTAAATATAAAGATTCTCTTAGAATAAGAGTTTTGTGCAAATTGATACAGGCCAATACAGCAGGTGACATCACAATGTCTGTTTACCGTTCATTCTACAAAACATCGCTCGTTAAGTGAGTCATATTTTTATATTTTGTTTTATTTTCTCTGCTAATCCCTAATCATGAGAGGTGCTTGTTAATCGATGTGTGACTGTACAATTGTAGAGCTCGAATTCAACTTTCCAATATTGAAAATAAGTAGGAATCATGATAGGTTCCGTGCTTTTATATTGATTTCCAACAAAGAAGATATTTATCAATAGCTTTACCAAATTTAAAGAAATTTTAATACAAAATACAAAATTTTAAAAAAATGTGTATTTTATTTTAAAGTAATTTTTACGATCATTATTAAATAATATTTAGTTGTATTTATTTCTATTTTAACTATACAATAAAAAAATTTATGAATGTGTACGAAAATAATTTTTCTAAACGTTTATTTTTTTTAACTGTTCGTTGAGCAGTCGTTTGGTTTTTCAGATGCTTTGGAGCAAATAAAAATAAATAAATAATACAGGAAAAATAGTAGAAAAAAAATAATTTTGAGCAAATTAATTGATTAATTTAAAAACTTATCTGCTTCTATTCAAAAATGAAAAAAATATATTATTTTATTTACAAAATATTAAGTTACTCAAAATTAATTTAGAAAGGCAAAAATATACCTGTTGCGAATACGTAACATTACTGAGCAGAGAATTTAAAGCCCTCTCAAAATTACAGCCTCCACTGGTTATTTGGCAAAAATAAATAAATAAATTTTTCAAAAGATTTAATAACAAAGAAATTTAATCCATGCTCTTTATTAACAATAAAGTACAGGGAGACGAACGCAAATTTAACAAAAGAACAAGTTGCAGAGAAATCCCCTCCCCCCCTTTTTTTTAAAGAAGTCTTTGTTTCTGACAGTTTAGGATTATGCTACCAAAGAAACGAAACAGTTATTTGAAGACGATGAAGGTAAGAAATATTCAATAAAAATGGTTAAATGTAAAAATGAATTACCAAACTAATAATAAACCTAGCACATATCACAACTAATTCATGGTGACATGTAAAACGCTTCTAAATTTACTAATAATAGAACATTTTCTTCTGTTTTTAAAAATAAGGTTTTAGATGAAGCATTATTTAGGAATTTTTCGAACTGAATATCTGTAATGATTGTGACTAGGAGGGAAAAAATGATAATAAATTTCTTTTAAAACGAGCTAAATCTCCAAATACAAAACTAGATTAAAGGAATAAAATTAGTAAGTAAAATTTTGAGACATTTTGACCAATGTAGTATATTCATAACATAAAAATGTAAACAGCTTTTCGTGGATATCATTTTCAATGCTGAATGCAGAGATAGGTATTTTTTAAGCTTAATATTAGTAAAAATAAGAGGTAAATATAATTCTAATAATCCAATTAAAAGTTAAACATTTTGACACGAAGAGAAATAATTTAAAGAATGCTTAAAAATCAATGCCATGTTTCAGCAATATAAACATTGAAGCATTCTCAGTACCAAACGTGGATACTTAACAGACATGCCATTTAAGATTCGTGATACTTAACTTAACAATTCTGAAAAATTCTTTATTTTTATAATTAAATCTAATGTGTAATTATAATTAAGTAATAGATGCTTAGAGCTCAATTACAAAGAAAGAACTGGACCAAATGCAAAGCAATTTCGCATGCATCATAGAAAATAAAAAAAAATAAAAATAAACTTTCAATTGAAAAGTTAACAAGTGAAATCTTATGTATAAAAATCCAGTTAAATGTTGAAAATAGAATGTGACTACACAAAATTTTTCTGTGCTATAATGTCCATTTCATTTTAATCAAGAGAGTGATGCATCTTTTGATTAATTTTATATAACTATTTCTCTTCCCCCAAATGAAGTTTGCAGTGTCTTATTTCTCTATTAGCTAAAATTCCAAAGATTTTTTTCTCTATAAATGACTTAAATAATTTGTATTGTATTTGGGCCTGTGCTGCTCTTTTTTTTTTTTCTTTTTGTCATTGAGATTTATACACTTTAATTGTAATCATCCTATATATTATATAATCACCAATTATTACAATAATAACAATAAAATAATTATAACAATGAAATAACAAAATAACAATTATAACAATAACATTAATAATAACAATAAAATTAGTTCAATTACAGTATATTATAGCAATTTATACGTAAAAATTAAAAATTATAGCACCTCTTTCATACCTAATAATGTGCAAATAGAAGTCAACTTCAGTCTATTTTGAGAATTTTTAAAATTTAGTGAAGTTGGAATGTCAGAATCATACAAATACTTGATAGTCAGGTTTGAAAACATTCGAAAACTAACATTTATAACATTAAATTAATAATCATATTCAGTTATTATCATTATTAGATTAAATAATTATTACAAAATAATCATAAATAATCATGATTTAAACAAATTTCGTATATATTTAAGTACATATCGTCTAAAGAATAAGTCGATAAAATGAAATGCTCCGCTTGCATCACCTAGCATAACATGGGTGAGTTTCTCACATTGCCCTAAAAGGAAATTGCCACTTCAAAAGAAAATCCGAATCCAGCGTTTTTATAAAATTTGGGATTTTGCATGTAAAGCATTCTACATCTAACAAATAATTATTCGGAAAAAAAAATATATAGTGCATTGTTTCTGTCATGCTCGTGATTTGATTGACTTCTTTTGAACTCATTCAAAAAAGATTTTAAAAATACAAAAATTCATTGATTTCCCCCAGTATTTTTTATAAAAATTGATTAAAAGCTTATCTTTGCTTAAAGAGTTTCATTAAAATTCAGTGAACTATTTTAAACTTAATCTCTTTTTATGTGTCTATAATTATTATTTGTTTATTTTTTTATCATTTTTGTTTCATTATTTATTCAAGTTCTGGGTTGCAATAAAATTTGAGGGAGCAAAGTTATAAAATTCTCTCCCCCCCCCGTCCTAAAATGGAAAGCCCAAAATGAAAAAGATTTGTTAAATTCTTTTTTAAATGATGCTTACAAAATGAATATTTCAAAAATAAGCCATATAAACATATTACTTTATTGAATAAACTCCTGAACATCAGGAGAATTCTTTGTTTGTTGCTTTTAAGATAAAAAAAAAATATCCCACTTCTGTCATAGTGGGTGGTCGATTCTTTTCCCACCCTACGAAAGTATAGAACGAAGATTTACAGAGCAAATGAGGGCAGTTTTTGTGAAAATGAAAATAAACTAAATGAGCGTGTCAATTTTCAAATACTATAAATTGTATGAAGGGATGTGAAGAGGGTTTTTTTTAGAAGAAAATCTAGTCTAATTTCTTTGCTTACCTAGATAGTTGCAAGAATTAAAATCGTTTAATTGTAAACAAATGTGATTAATTATAATAAAATGTGAAAAGAACAAAAAATTATGTTTATCCAATATTATTAACTTGTTTTAAATATTTTATAATATGATATGAAAACATATACTTCTATTTATGCCGACAATGGTTAATTTAAATAATATAGGGAATTTGGTGACTTAAATTGGTTGTGTTGGAGTGGAAAGTCATTATAGGTTTGACGCTGAATATCTAAATTTTGCTCTTGTGATAATAAACCGTGCCATTCAATACAAACTAGAATGAAAAATTAAATGTCGATTACAATTTCTGAAAAGAATTCGTTGTATCGTATCCAAACAAGATAGGGTTCAATAATAATCAATTTAATATTGTTACTTAATTTTGCATAAAAAGTAGTCGTATTTGCACACAAATTTATAGATCTCCATGTTAAAAGATATTATCTACAAATTTCCCAAAGATTATACTTGTTTTTGGCGATGATACATCTTGAATTTATTATAAACTTCCAACTTTTAAAATTGCTCAAAATAAACGCTGTTAAAAATTATTTAGTTCTTTGAATTCTTCTAGATCAGCCAGTCGTAAATATTTTATTTAGAAAAATGCTCCTTTTTTTTTATAATTTAGTCCGATTATTAGCAGTTATTTTGTGACTGATAAATACTAGAAAAAGAATCATAACTCAGCATGGCAAACACAGCATAGCATCCAACTTTGATATATATAAATATGCACAGTCATCAACAAAAATAAAGGGACACCTCTGTAACTTTGTTATTTATAACCGCATCTTCATAAAACTGGTGTCAATGGAAATTGCTCGACAGGACAGGTTTATGTAGATCGAAAAACTGATTAAAAGTTAGTCAATTAATATCCCGGAATTTTTCCCATACGAAAACTAAGACTTTTAATAATTCCATCCAATGTACCTTTTTCTACATGTGTATCAAATTTCCTTCCAAAATTCTTAGTAATTCTTAAGAAATAATTAATTTTGTCGCTTAAAACTCCGCCTGAAAAGATTCCATCCTACTAATGACCATATATTATTAAATAAATCTCAGGTTGCAAAAAGAAGATAAAAATTGCGTTTCCTTTGGTTTGGTTTTGGTTGCGTTTCATTGTGATTTCAAAAAATTAACTAGATACAAACTGATCTTCAACACGAACATTTATTTTTAAATGGCAACTAATATAAGATATTTTTTATCGGAAATCTGGTCTCTTAAAGGATTCTCAAACAAAACATTTTTAATCTTCAAATTTCGATAGTCATACCAAACTTATACTGTTTAGCTCGTTTCGTTCAATTTACTATATATATTTTGCTAATTTGTTGTCATTTCCGGCAAAACTTCAACTTTAATTTAAAATGTAAATGATGAAATTGCAATTAATATTAAGATATTTTTAATAAAACCAAGCGTTTTATTTTATTTCTCATCTTTATTGTTATTTATTAATTATTATTATTATTGAATGTGAGTATTGCAAACAGAATCGGTCGGTATTTAAGTCTTATGTTAACTACAAAATATTTTTCATAATTTATGTAATATCTCAAACCATAATTCAACAAAAATTTCTGAGATTCAACATAAAATTCAGTTTTTAGTTTTGCTTTCAAAAGGATTGAAATGAAATCAATAATAATATTTTGTTCCGGCCTATAAATATATTTCAAAAATTATGAAGTCAAAATTTAATGCAGTAAGTTATCATATTCTGAGAAATATTCTGGACACACCAAATTTTAAATAAATGAATGAATGTTGCTATTTTTCACGATCAACTAAGACTTATTTATGAAGTTTTAAATGTTAAAAATTTAGAAAAACTCAACATTTTCATAATCTTAGGCCAATTAATCTTGAGAAACTTGCGCGATGATTGGCGTATTTTCTTTGAAGCGATCGATGGAAAATCTAAAATTATCCTTTTTTTATTGAATAGTGATATTCAAATTTTCATAAATCAGTCCGTTTAAGTGATTGGAAATTAACTCTTGTTAAAAGTCAGTGATTTAGTTGATTGGAAACTATGACCACCATAAAATCTGTGCTTTCTCTTGTGGTGTATGCATTCTCCTTAATATCCGCTCGAATCATATCACATACAAAAGTACTACATAGAACAAACACATCAAAAGTAAACATAACATTTCAATAGTTGCCAAAAACAAAAGAGAGAAAAATGCAATTAATAAGCAGACGATATTTAGAAAAGTACAGATATTTAGACTGGAAAATGAAATTATCTGAAATTAACCACACGCGCAGACGATATTTACAAAAGTAAAAATATTCAAACCTGAAAAGGAAAATATATGAGTTATTCCATCAATAAATGCCATAAGTTTGTTTATATCTTCATTATTTTATGAGTTATTAAACATCAAAATGGGTCCGGGACTAAATAAACACCCTGTATAGAGAGTATAAAAGATCATAAAATAATTTTTCTTGAATTTATTTTTTACAAAAAATAATATTTCATATTTGTTTCATTTCCTACAAACACGTGCCGAAAATTATATTTTTGCATATTTCATTTCCAAAAATATTTAATTTATTTTTAATTGGAGCTTTAATCAATGTGATGGCAACACTTTGAGAAAAGCTAAATTTTTCCCATGAATGCGAAACGTGCTCATGCAGCTTAAATTTTATTTTTAATTTGTACGAAAAAAATTGTCGAAAAATATAGTTAAAATATTTATTTAAAAATTCATTAAAAATAGAAATTTAATTTTAAGGTTAAAACATTGGTATCATTTAAAAGATAAATTTTGTATCTTTAACTTCATGTAAATATCTTTTTTGTGCGGTAATATTTTCGGAAGTTATAGCAGAAACACGCCAAAATTTCGCTTAATTTTTAAATAAATAAAATTCTAATTAAAAATTCGAAAAAATAACCCGCAGGTGCACATTCCCGGCCTCCAAGGTATACACGTGCCAAATTTGGTAGCTGTAGGTTGAATGGTCTGGCCTGTAGAGCGCCAACACACACGCACACATTGAGCTTTATTATAAGTATAGATATAGATATAGCACTTTGATTTCAAATAGGTGTCAGCAATATTTTAATCAAATCAATAGAATAAGTAAATTTATGATTTTAAATTTCAAACATAATGATTGATTCAAGGACGAAAATTTAGTTGGAATCATTTAGATAAAATAACTGCTTACTTGTGATATTTATCTAAAGGAAACAATTCATTATCGGAATATTTTTTTTTCTTTATTTCACTAGAATTAATTTTGCTTTATTTTCTGGTATATGAAATATACAAAACAAACATTACAGTTGTCGAATAATTTAATTCTGTGAATTTCCTGAAATTTCTTGCCTCAAAATTCGAGGATTAATTTTAAAAAAATTAATTCGCCGAAAAAAAAACATTATTTGGAACTATGCTAGCCTTTCAACTAAAATGGAAACTCAAAAATTGAACAAGTTAGAGGAATGAAATTTCGTATATGTACTTAAACACCAAAAGTGTAATATTGTACCACTTTTTGATTAAAGCTGAATAAAGGGAGATTTTATGCCTGTCTATCAGACCACGTGCATGTGAACACAATAACTCAAAAAAAAATACTGATGAAATTTGATATAAAATTTTAACATAAGGCATAAAGATCTGTATCAAATTTCTGACCAGTTCTATGAAAAGGCTCATTGCCCGTTAGTCTGTCGAATTCTGTATGTTTAAACAGGATTGCTTAGAGATGCAACAATCCAGATATATGAAATTTGGTATGTTTTTTTAACACTAAAACAGTAATCATCTATTTAATTTTCGATTCAATCAATTAACATTCAAAAGACGTGTTTTCATTACCATAAAAAAAACCATAAACTTCTCCGACCCGCTCGAAAGCATACGGATGACTGAGCACCGCGACAGCATAAGCGGGAACTAATGTTGTGTTCTAAGGTACCTTATGGCCATGGGGCAATCCTTCCCGTAAGAGGCACGTCACGTCATAGGTAGAGGGCAGCTGACCCCTACATCATTACTGCACCCACCCTGATGGCGAGAACCAACCATCATATCGGAAGTTTCTCATCTTCATGTTTGAAGTACAACCAAGTGGATCTATTAAGTAAGTAAAAATCTTTCGCCTTTTTGAATATTTTCAATAACAGCATCCTTTTGCAGTACAGACACAATAATGTTTATAGCCATGTGGGTAATCAAAGTAAAAAAAGCAATAAGAAAAGATTCAAGTTAGCATTAATTTGCATATAAAATTTTCGATATTGTAGCTTTTTATTTAAATCCTATTGCAAAAACCATAGAAAGAAAAGTGAGAATGAAATACGAAAAATGTGTCAAATATGAACTAAGAATATATCATCGGATTTTTTTTAAAACCATACTTGTCTGAGGAGGTTACAATTTTCGTCTTTTTAAAATTTTATTTTAGTTATCCTCAAGCAATAATCTTATGTTATAAGAACAAGTGCATATAGTCAAGTAATAGTATAGTGTATATAGTGTGTAATTTATAGTCAAGTTTGAATGAAAATGACTTTGGTGTTGCTATTGCTAATCGCACATAACCAAAGATAAAGAAATTTTTAGCAATATAAAATGAGATATTCTCTTAGATGATTGAAATGGCCTCTTAAGGTTTTCAAAAGTGAATACATTTAAAAGAATAAAGTCCACATCCGTATCATAAAACCGGTTATCCAATATCAGTTTTGACTGATATCTGTATTGTACCATTTCTGATATCTGTATTTTAAATTTCTAAAATGAGGCTATCGACATATGGCATTCAGCTCAAAGTACAGGCTCTTATTGCCGCGACAAAAAAAATGAAGGTAAATTTCATTTACTTCAATCTTTATGGTAATTTAACCGCTGTTTAACTTAGATTCAATGATTTAATGTCTTTGAGTTACATCAACTTAATTTGAGTATTTCAGGAAAAATATAAAATTATATCTTAATAGATACGATACTTATCTTTAGCAAATATAAAATAGATTTTTTCTTTAATTCCTTTATAAAAAGGCTTTTCAGCATGAAAAACAGAAATTTGTAACTATCTTTGGTTGCCATTTATGAATAAGACCGTTTTTATGTCCCTTATTTGAAATCCTTATGTCCAAAGAAATCTGGAGTATTTAAACTATGAGCTGGAGATTTAAATTGTACTTAAAAATTTATAAATGGCATTCATTCATTCGTGCATTACTTGCACTTTAAATCATTTATCATTAAATGTTAGAAAGAAAAACAGTAAACTATAAATGATTCGTTGAAAATCGCAATTCCGCGACATGAGTATTCTTTCTTCTAATAAGAAATTTTTCTTAATATTCTACATCCTTTATATCAACTGATTAAATACATTTATTTTTGATAAGAAAGAAAATCCCACTTTATATAAAAATCACATAATCTAGAAATTATCCAATGGCTATTTTATAAAAGCAGTTAAAATTCATATATCACTACGAGTAGACGAATAGAAACCATTAGAAATACTAAAAAGTCCAACAAATAAGTAGTTCAAGGCATTACCAATTGCATTGGGAATTTTCGAAATTTTTTTTCAAATATTTGAAAAACTATTACAGATATGTAATTTTGGGGATTCTGATGCTTTAGTATCTCGGCTTTGCTGTCATATAAAAATTTTATTATGTTACGATTCACTTTTTTTTTATCTCAGTCTTGTTTAAAAACTTATTAAAAAATATTAATTTTTTTTTATTTATAACCCTTTTATTTATTTTTATTTATTTCATCATTTTGTGTATTACAACTATGTTCTTTAATGAATCCAAAAAATTTTTTGAGAAACATAGTTTCCGAGATATCGTGAAAAAGTTTTATGATTCTTTTAACAATGAACATGTTTTTTTTTTTTTTTTTCCAAAACTTTCTAACTCTCCAAATTTTTATCAGAAGCATTCTAAAAATGGTTGCTAATTTCATAGCGAATAATCATATGAGCGAGAAAAATTGTTAGATGTAATTGAAAAATTTCGAGATATTTATTAATTATCTTAGCCCAGTTTGTGAAGATACGATAAGGAATAGCAAAATTACAGAAATACCCCATTATTTTTGTTAACGACTGTGCCAATTCTGAGGGTATATACTTATAACCAGTTGTGATATTAAATATTTAGATGGATTTTGATGAATGGCGATTAATGGATATCATCATTCTTTGGCTCTTCATCACATTTAGTTTTAAAAAGTCACATAATGTTATTAGGAATTATGTATTCTCGAATATTTCTTGTCCCCTGAAAAAAAAAAAAAAAAAAAAAAAAAAAAAAAGGACAGGATTTAAGTTTGGAATATCCATACTCTCCTTACCCCCCCCCCTCCCTCCCTCCCTCGCCAGTCACTACGTTTCTAAGCGCGTGTACAAATTTGCGCGAACATTTAGACAGCTAAAAGCAGCCAGGTCGGAAGTGCAAAAGAAATTTTAAGTTCATTTAAAGTAAAGATTAAAATTTAAAAAAAAAGAAAGAAAAAACAGCGAAAGCATACTTTTTTAAAAATTTATATTATATACAAAATGAGATACAGACAGAATGATGATGAAAACATTGGATTATCACATAAGCTTTGTACTCCGCGAGTAATAATCTTTAAAACAAAGAATATATTGAATTTCATTAGCTGCAATTTATCTTCAGATAGCGGACAACCGCTGTGAGTTGCCCTCTCTCTCTTCACACCGTTAGTGACAAAGGGTGCCTTGGGTATTCGAACCTGCTTGAAGTGTTGGACAATATTAAATTGTTGACAAGAATAACTTTTTTCAGAATTTTATATATCTAATTCGGAAAATTAAAACTCTCCAGGTAGTAACGAGAATTGTTGACCTTTTATCCACTTGACACACTAATTTCTTTTCTAAATGGATCTTGGTAAAAATTTTCATTGGTAGAGAAAAAAAAACCGTAATGTATTTTGTTCTATAAAATAATTAGCTTTTTATGTCGTAGATTTTGTATTGACCTTTTGTACAAAAGTTGATGATTTTAAATAAAAAAGATTTAATTGAAAAATGTGAATTCATGGAATTATTATTCTGGAATCAATTTATTCAAAAATAAGAAGTCGGTTCTTAAATTGGAACTCATTTGTCTTCAATCTTTAAATATGGGGAACTATTTTTAAGAACTTTTTCTTAGAACTGTTATAAACTTGAATGCTATAAAAATAAATGTTTTTTTTTTCTTAATTCTAAAAACTTATTTTTTTAGTGAGTTAAATATGGATTTTCTATCAAAATTTTTTTATTAAACATCATTTTAACAAGATATGTCATTAAAAGAAACATTTCGAATAATATAGTTTTTATCGTGAAGTAACTGCTAAAAAGAAAGAAAGCCACAATTCGATTTCTTACTCATAATAATGAATATTATATCTGAATAATATTGGAAAAAAACTCATTCAACAAATTTAGTGCTTAAGTATATAAATTCTTTAATTGGGAATAATAGCCAACCATATCATACATACTTTCTGTCGTCAAATAGTGACCGACAATATTTTATTAATGAAATAATTCTAGTATGATAAATTGAATCGCAAAAAACGGACTTTTTCTATTTAAATAAATTTAATTTCCTTCCACACATTTTACTTACATCATTGAATTCATACTGAATCCATGTTATTTGCGAATAACAAGGCTGTTCTCCTTAGCAAGCCTAATTTGCAAGGAAGTGACGACAGCATCTACCTCTTTGCTGGATTGGCTTTATCCATTCAGCAGTCAAAGGAAATATCAAAAAGAAGAAAAATATAATAAATAGCAAAATCTTCAGCATTTATTGCTGTAAAAAGGAACGATTGGACAAATAAAATATCGCTTCTTTTCTTAAGTGTTCAGTAAAATTTGAATCGAGGAAAAGCAGTCCAAAGGCTCCCATGCAATTTTGTGTTATCCGAACGCCCCGGTCTTCTATAAAGTTGACACTCTTTTTCCTCAACAATTCCGCTGATAAGTGACAGAAACAGTCGGTAAATGTGAGAATACAAATTTTCTATCGTCGTATTAATTTCTTAATCGACTGACTAAATATACAATGCAAAATTCGATATCTGATTCATTTTGTCGCTGTATCGATTATTTTGACAATTGTAGTGCAAATGACCGGCAAAATCAGGCTGCAGAATCAGATGCCCGACATTTTACAGACGTAACTATCATTCATCGGATTGCCAAATTCGGAAAAGTTTCAACTCTTTTGCCTGCTTAGCCTGTAATAACTTTAAGAAATGATTTAAATCAACCGTATCCTATATATTCAGCTCATCAAACCACCCTTCAGAAACAGTGAAGATTTTTGCTGACGAAATTCATGATTTCTGTACGACGAGAAGTGGGCAAGCGGTTATCGATAGCAGGGCAATATAATTGCCTCCTTACTTCCCTCCCTTATTGCCACTCCCCTGATAAGATTGAAACATATAAATCTAATTAAAAAATTTTATTTGTGCAAATAAGAACAGATTTCTTCTGTATCTGTTTTCTAAATAAGTCATTTAAATATGAAATCTTTTTTAACTGAACATTAGTGCGTAGCCGAATATAACGGTGAAGGAGAAAAAATAAGCATATGAAAAAAGTTGCAAAATATTTAAATCAATAAATATATTAATCGAAAGAATAATATGATGCTTTGAAGAACTAAATGAAATAAAAGAAACTATATATCCGAAAAAAGATTCAAGAAAAATATCTTAAAATATTATTTAAAGGTTACTGTCAAATTTTTCTGTGCAACAAATTTTGTGAATAACAAAAGTTTCTTTTCATTTTTTTCTTAAAAAAACTTCTAAAAAAAGAAACTAGAATAATTATAATTTCAAAATTAAAATGATTTTTAAAATCTGTAATTAGAAATCAAAGCAAAAAGCGTATGTCGATTATCGCACTAAAAAATTGGATCAGTTTGAAATTGATGTAAGAAGTATTATACTAAATTCACCAAATGAAATAAAAAATCATTTTATTTAATAGCTTGATTTAAGAAAAATATTTGAAGAACTGTATAATATCAAACTGCAGGTTATTAAGAATGTACTTTAGAGTTATTTAGTTAATAGTTGATATTTGGATGATTTAATTAATGTAAAGAAAGCAGTTGCTGTTAACAATAAGTTTAAGAGAAGAAATAATAGTAATAACGTACGTAATAGAGAAAACGATAATATAACTAAGCAATTTAATGATACATTGAAATTAGATTGATTTTCATTATAATAACGATGAATAATGTCGCGAATCTTTAAAAACTATTTATATTTAAAGATTTGTTAAGAGGAAAAAACTGTAAAACTTAGTGTTAATCAAAAGATGATCCTTTGAAGTTTAAAATGGAACAATTTTCCATTTTAAGCTTCATTATCAAATCATTCAAACTTCAAATCATTTCTGTGAGTAATTGGGGTAATATCTGTTTAATAATGTAATAATGTTTTGCAAGCGACCATAGCAGCAACATCTAAGGTAATCGCAGTATTTAATTGTTGAACTTTTGTTTAACAGCTTTCACGGTAATTAACAATTTCTAATGATTTGCAGTGGCAGATGTTATAGATATCCTAGATGCTAATCATGAGAGTAGAAGCTGTGAAGACAGAGTTTTTATATATTAAGATAAAAATGGACGAATGAAACATGGGTTGGTGTGGAATCAAGAAATAGACGAACGAAGCATTAAGTTGGTGTGGAATCAAGAAATAAATATTATTCCCCGGGTTATATTTATCCTCCCTACGCTCTTGGCCAGTTGACCCATTTATGTACCTTCTTCGATATTTAGGTTATTCGATTTTTATCAAAACGCCTTATATTAATAAACCTAAAACATTTTCCCCTTTATATATATATTTCAGTATCCAACAATAATCCAAATAATAATGATAATTTCATACTTTTAGGCTATTAAAAAAGAGCAGAGAAGGGATGCAGAACATAACATAGTTTCTTATCCAGAACATTTCCGTATTTCTTTATATGTTGGACCAGCTTTTAAAAATAATTTGTCATTTTTTCTGTCTAACTTTAACTACCACATTTCAGTAATTCACTTTTGTGAAATATATAAATAACTCGTGGCGACATCTTTTGGAACATTTCAAAACAAATTTGGCGACATTTCAAAATAAAACTGAGTTTGTTTTTGGATGTCAGTAAATATAATTCTTATTTTTTAAAAGTTTAATTAGCCAAATGAGTGAGAGACTAAAATTTATCTCATTCCTTTCACTTCTTTTTTTCCAAATCAATACTAAATTTTTTTGTTATTAAATTTCATTATAAATAAGCAAGTACTTAAGATGCTTAGATTAACAGTATCGTATAACGGTCTCTAATATTTGTCGACTGTGTGTATGCATAAAATTTCATCATGAAATACAACAGATAACTTTTATAAAAATGTCTATTTTCTCATTGATTTTTTAGAATGATAATTAGCAATCTCGAATTTTATAAACTGGCATCATCCATTCAAAGCTTATTTATTCACAACTTCTTTTTACAAAACACATGAATAGCTTTCGATGCTTAGACACTTTGATTTGAAATGAATGGAGCTGATTTGTATTAATATAAAATATATTTGTAGAAATTTCAGCTGGTTAAAAATGCTAAGCAAAATTCGAGTTGGGAAAGTGAAATTCCTACAACCTACTCACATTACTGTTATTTTTAAAAATTTATTTTTCCATAGGGAAATAAGATATTTTTTTCCTTATTGATCGTACTGAAAATCTTATAGGAATATATTCCCATTTTAATCTAACTAATTATCTGGAAATATCAAAAACCGTCCCAGTAAATTTAAATTCCCTGAACTATAGCAATTAGGCCCCTTATCCAGTGGCGGATTTCCGCACAGGCGTTGGAGGCAGTTGCCTCGTGATTTGAGACCTGGTGTGTGTGGGGGGGGGGGATCTCAAAATCTATATGGTAGTGCTGAATCGGCAGCAATTTTTTTTCATTGCAGATTTGCTCAGAATTTTTTCCCTCTCTTACTCAGAAAAAAAGAAAAAAGAACGAAAGAAAGAAATTAAAGGAAAAGAGTAAACTAAACATAGGGAGAAATAACTATGAATGAAAAAACTAAAAATAAACAATTTCAAAAGTAGTGATATTCAAAAAATTTCTAAGATATCAGAAATTATAAAACCTTGGAGAAAAACTCCGAAATATTAAAACCATTTGCTCTAAATAAATTGCAATATGATTAGCAAAATCATATGATGTGAATATTCTTATTAACTGAGGGAGGTATGGCATAACTGGACGAAGGACGATCTCAATGCTTTTTTTTTTCAGGAACAAATGAGCAACTTGTTTTATTTATTTCATTTAAAAAGATAGAGTACTCAAATGCATTATAATTAAAATGAACTTTCAGTCAAATTTCAGAATATTTCTCTCATGATTTATTTCAAATTTGTGTGCAGATCCGTAGATCCATTTTTCCTTTAGATGGCTAACCGACTCACAAGTCAACAATTCTCAACTAACATAAGATAAAGGGGAAAAAAAGAGCCCGCTTTTACAAGAAATGATAATGCTATTCCCTGAACTGACAAAAGGTTGTGACATTGACATCACTCGTGATCTTAGGCAGAGGGGATGACATTGTTTCGTAGAGATTTCTGTGTATTTTTGTTTCCTGTCGTCTACATTTCCATTAAAGTATTTCATTCCCACGAGATTTTTTTTTAAATTTTTGAAGATGCCAGCTTCTATACATATTTTTCGAGTACCAAGACAAACAAACGCCATCTTTTTAGAATTAAAAATATAGTTTTTCTCAGCATTTATAAATTAGTGCCATTTTTTAATGATTTAAAGAGAATTCATTCTATAGTTTTCTATATGTATTAATTTTTTTAAAAAAATTAAGGTATTTGATAACAAAAAATAAAAAATTAAATGATAATTTAATTTTGTGACTTGCCATTTTCTTATTAATTTAATATTTTTTAAATAAAAGGAAACATTTATGAATTTTTATTTAAAAAATTTCCATAATAAATAAGGAATATATAACTATTTGAATTCTCCCAGTTGAAATTTTTTTAAAACATACTTAACAACAACAAAAAAAAAAAAAAACCTTTTGGGACATTATTTTTAGGATTTATTGCCAACATAGAAAAAAAAAGCAATTAAAAAATACTCCTCATGCAATAGCTTTCATCAAAATATATATTACAAAAAAAGGTTGCCAAAAATTTTATTATTTTGGTACAAATATCACGCGAATGGTATTTATTAATCAATAGAAGAAGAATTGCTGTTAGCTAAATGTTGGAGTTTTTATTAAAGTGAATTCATTTATGGGAATGCTAACATTTATTAAAGTCAAAGAGTTTATAATTAAAGTCTCTGATTTAACCTTTCTCTGCTGTGCTTTTCTTAAAAATCCGTTAGTCTTTTTTTAATTTTAAATTAATGCTATATAACGTTATAAAAAATATATAGTTCTGACTCTCTTGTGTGTTCGTTATTCTAAGTAAAACGTGCGTTCGGAAAATAAAATCTTTTTAATAATATTCAGAAGCATTGGCAGTAAACGAAGCTGAGGCAACGTGAGCATTTCTTCTTGTTACACAGGGCACGATTACGAATTAGAAGGGTCTTGTAATTTCATGATGCCTCCACATCTGTGAAAAGAGGGTTAAAGTAAGCTGACCCTCCTAAACGTATGTTCGAGGGAAACGAGGTGTCTTTATATCATTCTGTCTGTTGAACTTCCATTGGACAAATATCTCTAACCGTTGCCAACTATTCAAGGCACGGATAAGGACAAAGATATAGGAATAAAGATAAAGAACAAAAATTTAAAGGATAAAAACAAAAATTTAGGAACAAATATTAAGAACAAAAATTTAAAGGATAAAAACAAAAATTTAGGAACAAAGATTAAGAACAAAAATTTAAACGATAAGAACAAAGACAATGCGAATTGTTGAAAAATAGCTAAAACTGAAACTGCTTTGAAAGAGGTACGAAGACTTACTATTTTACACAGATTTGTTGTATTTAATTATTTTCTTATAAAAATATTATTTTTAACTATTTCTAAGAAAGATCTGCAAACATAAATTAATAATAAATGTTCATGATAAAGTAGAAAAGTGCATCTAATGTATTTGAATATCGTGAACATTTTAATTATTCACGAATAATTAAAATGTTCACGATGCAATTCAATTTGAATTGGATATCGACGCAGATATAAATATATATATATTGAGGCAATTTCTTGTCTAATATAACAATTTTAACTGTCATAATAACAAGATTTTACTCTTTCCCGCTCGATCATTTAAACAATTACGGCGATTTTGGTATAAATCGGTGAAATAATTATACATTAATCGTACATTTGATACATATTAACTCTTTCTCTTTTTAATAAGTTAAATTCCATGAATCTTTTAAAACGATTATTTTAATTATAAGTTTAATAACCAGAGCATAACAGACTTAATAAGGAAATAATGAACTTACATTGGCATGAAATATTGTGTTTTGCAATTATATCATTTAAAACTCTATTAATGAAAGCTTTATTAGCTTATCTTAAATTTTAAGTTTTAAAATTATGTTTGCCATTTGATAAATTTATAACTAACGAATTTTTCGGTGTTAAAACTATCACCAAAATAACATGTTAATGCTTTTTATTAGTTTTCCTCTAATAATTATAGCGGTAGTTTATTTTAAACCTTCTATTTTATTCTTAATCTTCTTGAATTGATAGCTGTATGGTGCTCATCTCTCCTTAAATCCTTGTCAGATTTCATATTGGAAGTTAGGAAAACTTCCAAGATATTGAAACTGAAGCCAATTAATTTACTGATAATAGGAAATATAAAGAAAGTAGAAAAAGTACCACTTTGATGAAAAGAAAGTATAAGAAGCTTGCTTCGACGAAAAACAATCATTCATAATTAATGTTCATAATGCAATATGTGATGCTCTTATTTCAGAAATTTCTCAAAGAAGTTCTATATATAACATATTTGAAATGATTCGCAAACCTTTTTTGACGTCAACTTAGAAGAAAAAGGCTTTTGAGACTTGCATAACGAACTTAATGACAAAATATGGTGATGATACTGAAATACATTATTTCAAAGATGAAATACAGGATTTTATTAAATATACAAAAAACGAAAACATTTCAAATCCAACTGATATTTATAAATTGATTGTGGATAGCTGACAAACAATATTTCCTAAAGTGGAAATAATTTTAAGAATTTTCCTCACCATGCCAATTTGCAATGCAAACGGGGAGAGATATCATTTTCGGTTTTAAAATGCATCAAGAACTATTTACGAAATACAATGAGTCAAACGCATTTAAATGAGTTTTCACTATTATTCATTGAAAATGAGGTGGTACAGGAATTAGATTATGAAAAACGTATCTACAAATTCTGAAAATTAAAAGCAAGAAAAGTGATATTTTAAATATTTTATGGCTTTCAATACTTGTTTATGTTTTTGTAGAAATTTTATTTCCATTATTTTTGGCGTCTGTTTTTTTTTACTACCATTTATCATTTTAATACTACTTAATATATATTTTTTGTCTTTCCTAGACAAATATAATTTCTTGTTATTATTTATCATTACAATTGTTATCATTACTGTCCAAAAATATAAACCTAATTTTACTTTCTATATCAGAAAATATGTGAATAAACTGAATTTAGAATATCAGTGCATTTTGTGATATATTTTTGTTTCGTTATATTATTTTGGAGCACAATGCCTTTTTTTTATTATTTATATCATAATTTTTAAGGACAGTACATTTTAGAAGAAAAAGTGGAAATATTTTTAATGATCGGTTTTGTAAAGTTTCAACTAGATAATACTTTTAAGAACTATTTTAAAATTTCTCTAAATATTATTTTAAAAAAATCTTAAAAGGGATAATCTCCTATATTTTCTTTTTTATTATTATTATCTGCACTGTTAATAGAAAATACCACTTAATCCTTCGGTGAAACGATGTTGACATTGTTTATACCAATTCAAAGTTTTGAAGAAATGTAAATAAGAATATTTTCGCCTTATAGTTATTGTATAGAACTGTCATTTTGTTCTTTCACGTTAGCAATTTTTTTATATAAGAAAGATGCAACTTTTTTCATCTATTTGATATATACATATAATGTAGGAGTTGCTAAAAAGTAAGCGCAAAGTTAAGATTAAAAGCTAAAATAAGTTTAATTCATATTATTTTTTTGTTATAAATAGAATTTACCAAGAAGGGGGCCCTCAAAATAATTCAGCCCCTGTGGCCTCATGCTGTCAAAATCCGCCACTGACCTTATCACAACAGTAACATGGAATTGAAGCATCTATGAACAAACGAAAATATTTACCTAATAAAATAATTGAGGAGAGAAAAAAAAAGAGTCATTTATTCTTTCGTTAACAACTTAAAGTTGCCTAAATCAGTGCCTTTTCAAAATAGGGTTCTGTATACCAGGCATTACATTTCCAAAATTACTATTATTATTCACATCACCAAGAAGTTGTTCGATGTTTTGAATGTTGTACAATATCTTGAAGATATCGCAACAACTTTGTAGATTATCTAGTTGAAATTTAAATAAAAGTAGACATCATTTCAATAAACGAAATTATAAATTTACTTATTTTCTTATCATTGCAAATGGAATGGATAACGTTTATAATCTAACCAATTTTATTTTAACACAATCTTAAAATGATAAGATCACTAGAACTGTTACAGTAGGCGGCGCCAGTAAAATTGAATATGCTGATGGCAAATATTAGTTCCATCTAACTCAATTGTTTTTAAGTATATTGTAACTCCTAATGCATTGTTCTCAAATACATCTCTTAATATTCTCAAATATTAAGAAATTACGCAAACAAAGCTTACTCCGTCAGTAATTTTCAGTAATTCGCGGTTAATCCGTTATGTGGTACACAATCACTTTTGAAATAGCGAATATATTTTAAAACAGTTTGTATCTTAAAATGCAGAGTCGTTTCCTTTTATAAACAAATGCCAAAAAAAAAATCCAAGTTTTTGTTTTCATCCAGAGCTTTAGCTGGCAAAAGTTTACTCTTTCAACAATGCATCCACAGGTCCTTCATATTTCACTTTACTTAGTTTTGGATAGCAAAGAGATCTGCATAGTATTCTTAACATTATAGCATCTCTTAATATTATAGAACTTTTTCTCTTTCTATGCAAATACTTTTTTAAAAAAATGTTTAAATGCAAGGAGCTTAAAATGGAAGGCATGAGGTGTCAGCATTTTCATCTACTCGCCCAGTCTAACCCTCTCATACTAGATTTAGACAGTGAAGGCATCTGAAGTGAGTGTGATCATCGAATGGAAGAGGATAGCAGAGATGATGCTCAAAGATCCCGTTGCATCACTCAGCCTCTTGCTCCGCCCCGGTTCTTTATTGGGTATTGCCAAATTGTGCAAATCATAAGCCGCGCTGCTATTGGTGTCGTAGTAGTGTCGCTTTCAATGAAGTAACGCCTTATGTTTGGAGACGAACCTCTCGACTTTAATACCCTTGTGATGAATTGATTGTACAGATTTGCCATTTCTTTCACAAGCATATTTTCCTGATAATTCTGAATTTCACCAAAAATGAGAAACTCGTATATAGACGTTTTTTCATCTGATACATTTTTTAATTATATTTTATTTGATCAAGATTTTTCCTTTTTCATTTCTTATGTACAATACATTTGAACTTTTTGACAGAATTTAACTGTTTTTTTTAATTAGATATTTAAGCTAAAGCAATGGAATTCGTCTTTATTTATGATGTCTCTTCCGTTCTTCTATTATATCCAACTTCAACGCATTTAAATTTTACAAGTTCCCCTTGAACTTCACGCCCCCTCCTTTAAGCTGCAAATAAACTAAAAATGAAATTCTTTCTATTAATTACTGCACATTTTATTTCGAGTTTATATTAGATTGCAATAAAAATTTAAAATATCTAGCATTTTTGCAATTTAAATAACTAAATAATCGTTTATAATTTATCATGCACGACAAATGTCCCATTTTGAAGTAACAGAAGATTTTTAGAGACAGATCTCGTGTTTCCGAAACGTTTATCATGAACAGAAGGATAAAGGCTCACAAATAGGTTTAAGTGAATGCAACCTAAATTCAGTACAAATCAAACACTTTTTTAAAGATTAAAGACAGCTTATCTCACGTTAACTTCATCTCGTTTACTTTTTCGCAATGAAAATATTATTTTATTATAATGTTAGAAACATGTAATTTTGATTGCAATGTAAAGCAAAATGCAGTTAAATGACAGCCGCGGCTTGTATCCTTTGCACCGGTAACACCATATTTATTCGAAAATATACTTGTCGAGTCCTCAGTTCTTTAGCTGCAGTTGTCATAGTTAGTTAAAATAAATTTGCAGATGTAAATTACAGAATATTTGTGTCTAGTTAAGTAGTTCGGAAAATAATTCCAATGTGTTAATAAAAACAGTGCATAAGAGCTCATTTTAGTTTCTTATATCGCTTATCGATGATGTATGAAAGAGAACTATACAGGTGATTATAATGTCACTATACATTTCCTGCAAAAGTAGATTTTATTTCATAGTACTCCATACTATGTTAATATGCAACCAGCATTCACAAATTCAGGATATTTCGATGACATTGGATCGCATCGTCAATGACATTAGGAAACAATTTCAGCATATTTCAATGACAGCTCTATATATCTAAGCATATTCTCCGGTGCTAAATCGTAAACACTTTCTCCAACGCATCTGATGCAATTTCAGACTGCAGCTGTAATTTGGTCTAATGACCTTTTAGGCTCACATGTCAAGTCTGACTCGCCAATCTGAGAGATATATTATTTTCACATTTTTGTTAGATAACCATTATTTTATAAGTCTTGTAATAGCAAAATCCCTCAAATTAATATTTAAGAATTAAAACAAATACAATATTTTTCTATTAGCTGTATTTTAGATAACTACATTTTCCAACTTTCCAAGCACTAATATGAATCCTGATATTCACAGTGCATTAATAGGCATCTAATTATTTTCCCGAGTGCAATGAGTAAACAGTTTAATATAGCGGATCTTTTCAGAATGCATCTTAGAAAAGGCAAAAAGAGGTGTCATGCTTAGATATGGAATGTATATCACTGAACAGCACATGCAGCATCAAAGCAGCATTTTCTCCGTGACTGAGGATGTTGCGAGTAAGTCAATTAAAAAAATGTTCTTAGACTAATTGCCAAAAAAATAAAGTTGTAAAGAATATAATAAATATTGTAATTGTACAAAATAAAAATATCTGAGTCTTACAATATTAGTACTTTAATGTATGTTTACTGAAATCACTTACAACTGAAATCATTATTAGACCAATTGAAGAATAATTAATAACTTATTTTCAGTGCATCGGAATAATATTTATTTATAAGCCAATTATGCTATATCCCATTAGACAAGTGTCATAAAAGTAATAATTTTTAATATTATATTTGTTTCATTTGTTATTTCCTTATAATCTATCATGCAGTGCAAAATGCTTTTATTTGTAAGTAAGGAAATAATAAATATTAATTTTCCAAGAATGCATTACTTAAATCCTTTTTTTTTTTGTCCCTATTATGTATATAGAAAAATTAATAAATAAAAATATTCATGTTTTCAGAAAGTTACTAAAATAGATTAAAGTTTAAATTATATCAATAAGATGTTTATCAAGATAAAAATTTGTAGAAATATTGAATTAAAAGGATCAATAATTAAAACCTCATAATCTGCACTACATGGGGCTATAAAAGGACTAAATCCAACTCTACATTTTTCCACAGCCTATATTAAATCATAAAGCATAGCATGATAATCTGCACAGCTTCCATAATATGACCTGGGTCATCCCGCTGGTGTGGTATGAACGTTTGGAGAGGTAGTGCCAGTTCAGGTGTCGTCCTCGTCATCTGACAGCTGTTCAAAATTACTAAATCCGTCCCAAAATAACCCTAGTGTTGCTTTAAAACGGTACATTAATGTAACTAAACTAAACTAAATATAGCCTGGGTGTAGTAAACATGTTTTTTCTAATTGTAAAGTCTGTACTGAGATTTGTGGAATACCAAGCTCCTTACTTACTCTTTTTGAGGAATACTAAGAACTACACATGATTATTTTATGCACAGTTCTACAATCTCTAGTATTACGGACTGACTTCCCAGAAACTCTTTGTTTTTATGAAAGTGTTTTATAAATTCTTGATGACCAGTCTAGTGGGACAGGTTTTCTGAGTCCCGGTAACATCTTCCATATTTGTTGATACTTCATTCCTCTCATACAAGCACAAATAACGGCTTTTCTGGATTTTTTTTTTATTGTTCGGCTTGCAAAGATTATTTTAAAATGTATAGAGACTTTATGACAATCCTGTATTTGAAACGAAATTTTCCTTTCATTTCATGTCGCTAATTGTAATTATTCTAAGTATAAAAACTTAATGAAGATTTTCACCTGTGGTATCCCCGGTAATTTTTAACTTATTGTCATTTAGAAAAGTAATTCTTTGACATTAGATTTATTTATAACTCTTAAACTCCGTTTCACCTGACTTCAATCTGTATTGTATTAAACCTGTATTGTATCAATTAAGCCTTGTTATGTTTGAAATAGACATTTAGTGTATGATGGGATTATTGCATTTTTTTCTTATGCCTTGGTTGAATAATATATTTTTAGTACAGTAAAGTGGAAGTGATTACAATTTTACAATGTGTGGGCATAAAAGTTGAGCAATGAATTTTTCACTGCTTGTTATTTAGAACAATCTTTTTTTTTTTTTTTTTTTTTTTTTTTTTTCGTTATACAACCATGGTTGTAGGAAAGCAAAATTTCGAACTTCCGAAATTTTGGTTTAGAAATTTTTCCTTTATAATTAATTTAAATAGTCATTACTGAATCCCTCAAAGACGTAGTATCAAGTACGTGGAGGTAAATTAAACGGAAAAGATTAAAATTAAATTTTTCGTAAAGTACATAATCAAAGGAGCAAACCGGCAAAATAAACTGACAAGTGTTCAATGTTCTGTTAAAATCTGTTTATCTGTCTTTTAAAATATGTACCCAAAAAGCAGATTGTTTTTCTAATCAACTTTTAGAAAATTCGCCAAACATCAATTTCACACAGAATTTCTTTGTAAAAGATTTTATCCTGTGTTCGCGACACTGAAATTTCAAAATATCAACTATGATTATAAAAGTTTAATCGAAGTATGATAGGGCTACAATAGAGGCTATACAAACATTTTTTGTATCGATATACCTTTGAAAATGCGGAAATCAATATCTGCAACGCATTAGCTTAATAAGATATCGTTTTATAGTTCTAAAAGAGAAGGCACATGTCGCTCGAGGTATTTTATTGATGGTGAGTTCACATTCACCAGGATAACCAAATCAACAATAATGGTTTTTTCAGTTGATAAGTTTATATTTCGTGTATAATTTATAAAAATATTTTGCAGTTTTTAAATATGGATGGTTATTTTGACATCCAGAATTTTATTTCTTTATAATGTATTTATTTTGTCAGTTTGAAATTCGGAAATGATATCAAAAATAATATTGCTCTCCCATCGTACAACAAACTCAATGAGAATGCAACATCGTAAGCATAAAAAAACGACAAATGTTCTGCTTTATTCCATGTACATTTTTGGAATACCTGTATTGCTGATAAACAATGAGAGAAAATTCATCAAAGCTTTACATTTTTTGTCTATGGTACTGTTAAATTTACAGATGATTTACCTATTTGTCCATCAAATTTACTTTTTAGTCAAGTGTAGCAATTCCTCATGCAGGAAAGTTTTCATCTCCAGAATCCTTTGGCGAGTCTTCATTATGTGCAGTTATTATATCTTCTTCTTAAAGAGACATCATATACGAAGAATACTGAAACACTTTTTTGATATGGGAAGATCATACAAGTTAATTTTGAACAATTATTTACAAGAAGTTAAAATTGCAGTTTACATCATTTTCATATCATTTCTAATACTTATAGGAATATATTTAATTTTATTATATAGAAAACCTGCACTTACTTGTTCTATTTTTAGTGATGTTCTATTTGGACTGGATTATTCTTTAAAACTCTCATTTCAAATAGGTTTTATTATGTTTTACTTCATCTCAACGAAAGTGCTACCCATGACTGTATCTATTCTGTTTTCCTTTTTCTACATTTCCATTTGTATTTTTTTGAGCAGAATGCTCAGAGAATGTGGCCAACGATTGAAACTTGTCTGCAGATCTGTAGACAGCAAACAACTTTTGGATTTGTTTATAGCAGAATATACAGATATTCACGAACTCGCATGTGACATTGAATCGTCATTATCTCTGCAAGTGCTGGCAATTTGCGCATCTAACTTCACTGAGTTATTTGTCGTTTTCGCAACCGCCCTTGGATTTTATCAATCAGGAAATAATGCTTATATCATTGAAAAACTCTTTATTTCACCCTTGAATTTCTTATCTTTATTTGGTATCGCTTATTTCGCTTCTGAAGTTCAACTAGAAGATCAGAGAGTAAGGCGAGCGCTAAAAGAAGTTGTGTATAGATCAAGTCTGACAAATGAAACTTGGAAATGGGGAGAAATATTGAAAAGGTTCATCAAATCTAAAGAAAATATAGTTTTCACCGCCTGGAGAATGTTTAATTTCAGTAGAGGTTTTCTCCTGGCATCGATTGGTGCTATAGTTTCTTATAATCTGCTTCTACTTCAACTACAATAATCATTAAAATTTATTAGTAAAAGCTTGGTTCATGATAAATAAACAATTGTTTTCAAAAAGAAAATCTTGCATGCAGATTTTTCATTCACTACTGATTTTGTCTGAAATTCTTCACTTCTGAAATTTTATAAAAGTTTGTGTCATCGAAGAAAATATAACATTTTATGAGTTTATATAGCAGTTCGTTTAATTTTTATTTTTTTTTATGAGAGGGGCCATCTAGTAGTTGATTAGAGAAAAAAAATTGATTATGATTCCATAATAATTATAATAATGAATTATGAAATATTTAACGACTAAAAAGTAGAAGATGATATAAATTAAAACTTTTAAAAACTCTCTTTAATTAATATACTGAAAACTGGAAAATTTTCTTTAACATGAAAAAAGAAGCCAAAGCAGAACCGTAGAAGCTTGAGCTTCTGAAACTAATAAAACTTTAAAAAATAAATCGCAGTGAATGTCATAAGAAAGAAAATTCCTAAACAATCACTGAACATTAAAATTTCTTATGAATGTGATTAAAATTCCAACTTGCTTAGAATATTTCTAT
>JAPMOR010046164.1:267129-279602 GCA_026543865.1 Argiope aurantia | reverse complement strand
CAGGGATTCAAAAAAGGGATTTTTTTCTGTTAAGGAAAATCAGACATAACGTCTAACAATGATTCCTTCGTGACCCGAAAATCCCCTGAAATTAGGCCTAAGAGATATACCATTTTTAACAGAAAGGAAAATACAAAACAACCAATAACAAGAAAAACCACTAATAAGTAAAAATACAATAACAAAAAAATACAATAACAAAAAACACCAAAATACCAGAAACAGACACAAAAGAGATAATGAAAAGTCAAAAAACATACCTTCTAACAGTCCAGAAAATCCCAAGCTATCGATTGTGATTCCCGCCCATTAAAAACAAAGCTAACGGCAATTTAGGTAAAAATTGTAAGCTCGCAGCGCCACCTATTGAGTGAAAAAATATGCAAGGAATGTTCTATTTTTTATCTAAGCCAAAGGATTAATCCCAAACCATACCTTGTTTAATTAAAAAATTGACATTACAGTAATTTTTGGGAAATTCATTTTTAATTAAATTATTAATGAGGTTGTTTGATTCTTCAATATAGGAGTTTTTATTATTGCAAACCTTTTTGATCCTGTTAACTTGTGAGAAAATTAGATTTTTGAAAATTTTAGAGTTTAGATTGGAATGGTAATTACATAGTTTTGTTATTTTGAAGTTGAATTCGTCCCTTTTATCGTATATACCAACTATTGTATTATCATTATTAATTTCGATTTTTAAATCCAGAAAGGTAGCCTCAAGTTGATTTTTATTCGTTTCTGTTAGAATTAAATCTTTTGGATAGCAGTTAGTTACAATATTAGTATTGTCGAAGTCAATCAGTAGTAGGTCATCAATATATCTCCACCCTTTTATCAAATTATATTTAATTATTTTTTCTCATGGTAATGTAGAAAAATATTAGCCAAAGCACTTGAGAAAGCCGTTCCCATTGGAATGCCCTTAACCTGTTTATAAAAGTTAATACCATTAAAAACGTAATTTTCAGTAATATTAAAATTACATAATTCAAGCCAGTTATTTTTAGGAATGATATCTTCATTTAAATATTCGTCATAGACAAAAGTGCAGACTTTTATTAATTTTTCATGAGGTAGATTAGTGTATAAATTTTCGAAATCAAAAGTATTAAGTTTATTAATGTTGTTATCTTTAAGAAAATCCAGAATATCTTTGTTACTAGAAATAATAAAGTGTTCTTTTTACCTAAATTGCCGTTAGCTTTGTTTTTAATGGGCGGGAATCACAATCGATAGCTTGGGATTTTCTGGACTGTTAGAAGGTATGTTTTTTGACTTTTCATTATCTCTTTTGTGTCTGTTTCTGGTATTTTGGTGTTTTTTGTTATTGTATTTTTTTGTTATTGTATTTTTACTTATTAGTGGTTTTTCTTGTTATTGGTTGTTTTGTATTTTCCTTTCTGTTAAAATGGTATATCTCTTAGGCCTAATTTCAAGGGATTTTCGGGGCACGAAGGAATCATTGTTAGACGTTAGTCTGATTTTCCTTAACAGAAAAAATCCCTTTTTTGAATCCCTGCCTGAGGGTGACCCTTGAAAAAGTCTTCAGGCCGGATTCTTCCTTTTTTAATCTTTTTTTAATATTTTTTATTTGGTTTATTTGTTTTTCTATTTAACTTGATTTTTATACTTTTGTATATATATGTATATATATTCCCCCCTTTAAAAACTTCTTCTTTTATTTTTATTTTATATTTCAGCTACAATTAGTATAAAAACAGTGAAACTACACATATTGCTCTGGAATAATTTCAAATTTCAACCGGCGTAATTTTTACTTGTTAAAGCTCAGACTTTACGCTTTTGCATTAAATTTCAGAAAAAAGAAAGAAAGAAAGAATAGGCATTTCTTTAAACCTCGTCACTTTTGTCCCTAGACTGTTACGGAGGCGCACGAACTAATTTCTCGATTTGGCTTCAAGCTGAAAAGGGGGGAAATAACAGTTTTGCCACGTGCAGAAAAAAGAAATGATCAAAATTATAGACGCAAATCCTCTCCAAATACAATGGGCTTTGATAAATTGAATTATCTCCGTTCCACATTAATCTGCTACAGAGGCAATATAAATATCATGATTTTTTTTCCTTCTTTTCTTTTATTCTGGTTTAAATTATAAGAGCGTTTATAACCAGAAGTAAAAAGCGCAGAAAAACATTTTACAATGAGAAGTTTTTTCTGAACTTCGTATGACTTCAAAATATAGATAGAAACAAAAACAGAGAGTGTGTGTCCTTTTATTTACAATATCCTTGAAATATGATACATTGAAATATACAAGCTGTCTGAAAAACAATTATCTCAGCTTTATTTTCTTAAGTATTAAACCGAAATATATATTGGGGAATTCAGTGCTTGTGTAACAAATTTGCAGTAGAAAAAAGGATGTAAAGAAGATTCAAAAATCACGCAAGATTGCAAGGTTGAAAATATCTTCTTCATGTAGTAGAGGGCATTCTATGAATACAGGACTGTACGCTCTCAGACCAAACTGCTTCTCTGTAATTGCCAGCATTATTAGAGACCATTTCATAAGGTTTTACTTCCTGCCTCATCTTCTGAGTGCTAGGGAATATTCGATCTTTCTATAAAATTGTTTTCTTGAACTTTTTCAAGAATATGTTCCTTAGTCGTTGCACCGTTCATTGTAGTTACCATATAATGGGGGGTGGGGGGCACTCATTTTACAAATAAAATTCAGCAACATCTAAGAATTATGTTTAGATACCACTGCATGGAGCTTGATGGTCGGGTTCATTGACCTGCAAGATTGTCGGAGCTAACAAGACTTGAATTCTTCGCTTATCTTGTATGGGTCTTCGTTGATTCATTTGAATAATTGAATTATCACAAACATTTCTGTTGTTGCTGAGAAAGTCCGACAGGCAGCCAAACTTTAAAAACATGTTAAAAAAAAAAAAAAAGAAAGAAAAACCTCTGGATTCCTTCAAACCTTTGAAGTCAAGTAAATATAAGAATTTTTGGACAATGAGTTATTTGTTCTTTTTGTTAACGCACTTTTCAAGTTTTCATTGCTCTGTTCAGCTGCTAACACAATACTGAAATTTCTTGGAGCCATCAAAAATGGCCAACTCTTCGCATGATATGACGTTGATAACAAAAGGTGTTGTCAGACTATCATTGGTTATCATCAGGATCAGACTATCATCAGGGTTGTCAGACTATCATTGGGATACCAATGATAGTCTGACAACCCTGGGACTGAAAGTTATGTCACTTTTTCATTGCTTTTTTGCATCTTATTTTTCATAGTTCTTTCATTTTTGCTTCTGGAGTTGGTTTGTACATTTTGCCGTTGCATTCAAAAGTAAGTCTTCTATTCATCAGTAATTTTTAAAGTATTTAACTATTTGTGCAATCTTAGCTGGAGTTTTGAATTCAAAAAAATTCTCATTTTGTTCAAAAAAAAATTCTGTAAAATGTAACCAACAATTAAATTACTTTGCTTTGGCAAAAAATGTTATATTCATGGAGACTTTTTTTTTTGTTGTTGTTGTTGCTGTAATTGTCAGTGGAGATTTACCTGAGCGTCGACAGATGGCGCATTGAAAGGATTGAAAGTCGAACTATCCCCCCCTTAAGTGATTCTAATTTTCTTGGATGATTCTAAGTATGTAGTCGCATCTGCATACGCACTTGATCGTGCATGTTATCTAGGCCGCATGTCCAAAATCTTAGGTCTTCGAACACATAATCTTTCATATCTGCTAGCCTATGAATCGCATCTTAAACAAATATCGGACATAGAACGAGGGGAATCAGTCATTTATTTGTTATGGCGTTCATTTATTTAACTTTGACCATAATTCATGATTCTAGTATAATTTGTCCATAAACTTAATCTAAGTTAACAGTCAGTAAACTAATTATTAAATACAAAACAAGATGTTGTAACTTGGCTGAACTAAAGATTAAGAAATATTTTCTCGATTTTATGAAGTAAGTGATGTAGTCAATTTTTTGAGAAGTGAAAATTTCCGCGTACATTTTCTGACATGCTTGACAATTCTCTTCGGTTGTCAAAAAACTGTTTGCTAAAAGCAAGATTTTAAGTTTGCTCTTAATAGTTCTCGGAAACTTTGTTAGTGTACCAGCAGCTTTAAGCTTTCATGTTTCTCTTTTATTTTTGTCTTCTCTTTACTTCGTTTTGCCCAAGCTGATGAAGAAGGCTTGTCAGTGCTGACGAAGAAGGCTTTTCAGCGGTGCAGAATGTTTTTGAGTCCCCTACCTCTCTTTCAAGTTTGTCATACTGGTGTTGAATCACTCTGTATAATAAATTATAATGTTGGTAAAAAAAAAGTGAAAAATTTTATGAAATTAACCACAGAGAAAGGCATTTTAGGATTTTTCCTTTCTTGCTCTTGTTTCAAGTTGAAGAGTCAGAAAATCATGTATTTCAAAAGCTGAAGAAAAATGTAAGAAAGCAGGAGACTTAAATCATATACAACTGCAACATGCTTTGCTAAGATGAATCTTGATCTGGAAAATTGAGAATTAGCTCAACAGAAGCCGTATGATTTATCTGAATAAAAGTTTTATTTTAAATTGACTTAAAATGAAACAATTAACACTAAAATGACATGAGCAAATTTCTCAAAATGAATCTATTTTTTACCTCATGTAAGTGTACTTCATACATATTTCTAACTTCAAAAATGGATATACATCCAAAATTAGAGAAAGAGATCCAGATGGCTAAGTTCCTTTTCGGTGACACCGATCTCCATTCGATATTCGGCCTTTTCTTCTTTCACTTGACTCTCGCCGTTTCCTTCAATTTCTTCTGTGACATCTTGGACATCTTATTTCTCTTTTTGGACATTTCTCACTCTTCGACACAACTGTCGACATTATCTACAAATGTTGCACTGTGCAGTGCAATTTTATTTACAATATAGCCGAAGTAGGTTACATGACAATACATAGGCTATCTGAAAAATAATAATTTCTAGTTTAATCATTGAAACTCTCATCCTAGACATGCATCATAAAGACAAACCCCGCCTGCCTTGACATTCGGAATGACTAGAAGATCCAATCACCACGATTAGTGATAGATCCAGAACTTACCATCACTATTTCTATTCCCACTAAGATAGTTGAGCCTGGCTATTTATATGGCAATTTTTTGCCCTTACATCTGAGGTGCTCCCTCTCTGTGGGATATTTCAGATATATGTAAAAAATGAGAATTTACATAGGAAAAAGTGTAAAATTTTATGAAATTTTTAAAAAATAACAAGATAATAGTTTTTTTAACAAATGCAAAATGTAATTTTTATATCGTACTGTAAACAAAAGTTATCGTTGTGCAAAATATTTTTCATAAGTTAATTATGAGATGTGTGAAATTTAAAATTAATTTTTAAAAAGACTAGAAGATTCTTCTTTTCAAAATCAGTGAAGTATTAATAAAAAATTGCATTTCAAATAAAAGCACTTAATTTGCCGTTTCCGATTGCACCGGGATATAAACGAAAAAATGTGATAAGTTTCTTACAGGGATTTCTTTCATACGTGCCATTCAGGAAAGAGAATATTAGCTATCTTTGGAAGCAATGCCGTGGGGGTTATCCTTTCGTTTGCAAAGTAAAACCTACATTCTCATCGAATTTTTAGAATGCGTGTTGGAAATAATTAAATAAAAAAGTCGAATTTGGATTAGGAAAGAAGAGAAAATTTTAGAATAAAGTAATATGGGTTAATTTAAGATTAGAAAAAAACGGACTTTAATTAGGATTTAAATTAGATTAAGAGACATAATTACACGGATATGTAAACAATATCCTTTTCTGAATTTTTTTACGATGTTCTTAGACGTGTGCATTAACAAACACATCGATTAATTTTATGGGTTTGATTACAAAATCAAGTGAGAAAACTGCATATCAAAATGCACACACGAAAACTGCAGGCTTGCGATTGTTGCATATTTCGTACAGATAAAGATATTTGCTTCTGTTTGTGCACAATTAGATCAGAGTTTATGATAGCTACTATCACTTCAGCTGAAAATTACCTAAATTTATTTACAGAGTGAAATTATTACTTATTTTTTTAAAGTATTTGAGAAGATATTAGACGCAATTACCAATTCAGCATCAAAGAAAATGTAAAGCAGTGAATCACTTCTTTTTTGATAAAATTTTCTTGGTCACTTGTGTCTGTTTTCAAAAAATGTTACATTGAGGGTCGAAATTAAGCTCCCGTTAAATTTTTAACTAAGAATCTTATCTTTAAACATTTTTATTTGATTTATTTAGTTTCAGATTTGTAAATTCGGAATTTTGTAATCAATTTTTATTCACTTCCTGATGCTCTAGAAAATTAAAATTTCGTATTCTTGTGTATTCTCTATGGCAATACATTCTTTTAATATTTTTAAAACTTGATTATTAATTAATAATAACTTTAACTCGCTTTTGATTCTATGCTATGGCTCAATTTGTCAGTGAGTTAGAGAAAGAATAGATTCACAACTGAAAAGTAGAAGATAACTTTAAAAAAATCTACAGTTGAACAGAACAAAGTGACCAGGAAAATTAATCAGAAATGTTTTTCTTATGTAAATTATTCAGGATACTCTTAATATATATTTCATGTATAAGAAAAAGTACTCAGAGTTATAGAGGTATTCAAATTTTGGTGTATATTTTATTAATATACAGTAAAAACCCAATTTATTGAAAATCTCTACATATCGAACTTTTTTCAGAAATCTCTGTTTTTTAATACAAAAATAGTTTTTTGTTTATCTAATGAAATATCTACATATCAAACAGAAATTTCTCATAAAAAAGTATGGTGCACTCAAAGGGCAAACGTAGTATATTTTCAAAAGTAGTATAAATTAAATAAAAAAAAACTGTTTCTACTTTTTTCAAAACAAAAATCTGGTTTACAAACTGCATTTTTAAAGCAATACAAATTCTTGGAAGATTGAGCGAAGAAGAAATTGCTTATAAAAAGCAATAAACTCTCTCCAGCATGTCATATCTTATTCTTAGCTTCCAGTTCTATGAATCGCTTCCTAATTTCGAGCGAAATTTGTAAGTTAAATTCAATTTTTATAATGAGTAGAACTCCTAAAGGAAAATCCATGGGTGTAATAAAGAAACTCTGCTTTTTTTAAGATGTAGGAAGTTCAATTTAAAAATAAAAACAGAGTAAATAAGAATGAAATTTTAATAAGATTGGTATCAATAATTTTTAAAAATGGTTATTAAGAGCGCACTTTTTAAAATACGCTTGTTTGATTGAAGACTAAAAATTTAAAAAGTAAAAAAATCCTTAATAAAAACAAATCAAAGCAAAGTAAATACTACATTTTTAGCCTACAAGAAGAAGCAAGTACCCAGCAAACTTTAAGTAGCTAAAGAACACGTTGACAGGTGTTGTTAATTAAATAAGTATAACAAGACTTGAAATTTATATTTCTCTTTTCTATATAATTTGTAATTTAATACTTACTTTTTTTTTGTATTTTCAGACGTGAGTTCTTTTGAATCTTTTTGACATAAAAAATTAACAACGTATAATTGTTTTCCGTAAAAAAAAAAAAAAAATGAAAATTTGCAATACGTAATTCAGTAAATTGAAACTTCTATTTATCGAAATTTCTATAAATCTTTCTTTTTATAGGAGGTTAGAACGAATTTTTTTCAAGTTCGATATTTAGAGGCTCGACAATATATCTTTCATTTCTG
This sequence comes from Argiope aurantia, assembly GCA_026543865.1. Lineage (NCBI taxonomy): Eukaryota > Metazoa > Arthropoda > Arachnida > Araneae > Araneidae > Argiope > Argiope aurantia. Next base: position 271,871 of record JAPMOR010046164.1, on the reverse strand, counting down.
AAATTACCTCAGCAAATAATAGAACATGATGCGATAGAAGATGTAAGTTAAAGACTCCTAAACTTATCTTCAAACTTCTCTTTACTTTTGTTTAAATGTATGCATATTATAACTGAATTGCCACTATACATTATGCATGCATAAAGAAATATTTATTATTACATTTTTTTCTTTGAAAAATGTTAGCAAAAACGTTCGCCGGACATCTATATTTAACTTTCCTGACATTTTTTGCAACTTGACAGCTGAAATAATGTTAAAACTTCAAATAAACTGCGCTATTTTATTGTATCATTACGAAAAAAAAATCTGTTAATATTGCATCATAAAGATTCACAGGAATTCAGACCAAAGTTATTTCTTATTGCATTATAAATTCTTATTGCTAATCAATGGATCCTAAATTTATAATTCTAACCTATTATCTGGTAGACTACTTCTTTGTCTTAAAACGTTATTCAATCTATGATAGCCACAAAAGCTACTGATAGATTTTTAATTGTTTTTTTTATGAATAGCGAAATTTATTATCGAGTATCGATCGGGTTGTTTTTGATAAATACTTCTTTCAGATCGCCTACGCGATTATTCTTTTATATCCTTGTTCTTTTACGCAATCACTCTTTTCCATGGTTCACAGGAAATATGCTTACGTTTCTTAGATTAGGAGAAAGAAAGTTAAAAAAAGGAGTTTAGATCTACAGTTTTGAAATTATCTGATATCTGATTAGTGTGGTTTGATGCACATTATTCGAAATTTGGCAATCCACAAGTTTCGAGATAGTCCAGATTCTCAATTGTAAGATCGCAATTATCCAGAATTATAATTTCACATCGCCAAGAAAAAGTGTATTTTTCATCTGTTTTATTGTTCTGTAAGCATAACTAATCGCGAATTTTTGTTATAATGTTTTCTTTTTTTAATATTGTTTTAAAGTATTTTTATGAGTAATGTTGCTTGAGTATTCCAACATAATTAATACTATATTTTTATTTTGTGACTCTATATTTCTATATTTTTATTTTGTAACTCTATAATTAATTCTATATTTTTATTTTGTGACTGTATAATTAATTCTTTTTTGTGTGTGTTGTTTTAATGGTTTCTCCTTATTTACTTGATAATCATTTGAATATCAATAATTGTATATTCTTTATATTAAATTTAAAGGGAATACAGTTCGTTATTTTTACTTTCCTCATATTAATTTTTCCTTCAAGAGAAAAAAAATTACAAGTCTTACACTACTCGTTAAGGAACTGCCATGAAATTCACAAATGTATTTCAATAATGGAAGTTTTTTTAGTTTATTAAATATGGAGGATTTTTTTTCAGTTGTAAGCAAATTATCTAAGTAGCAAGCATTCATTGCAAACTTACTGTCAATTATGGCTAGTACTCTAAAGTTAGGTATTCTTTTGAAGCAAGTTTTATTAAAATATTATTAAACTAGTGCCTATTTTGTTGATAAAACTTTGAATGATAGGAATAGATTCTAAATTGTCCACATTGTATCTCAGAGGTGCATTAGTATCATAAATAATTCATCATTCTTATTGACAATATCTTAATGAATGAATATTGTTTTCTTTTTATAGATTTAAAAATATTACAATGGAAGATAATTCTCTTATAAGACATATTGGTGGCTGTCATTGTGGTGCTGTCCGTTTTGCTGCCTTAGCATCTCCAAAAGTTAGAGTTTGTGAATGCAAGTAAGAATTCAAAATCTCACTTACTTTTCTTTATTTCTTTTTTCTGTTTTATTATAAAATAATTGGTGTGTTTGTTCATTTGAATTATAAAAGAGATTGCACAAATGTGTGGTATGTTAGTTCTTAATTTTTTTAAATTATTATCATTTGGATGCATCGGAACATTTTGCACCAAGAATTAAATAAAACTTTAGTTTTCAGTAATATAGAGTAAGTGAAAGCTGGGTATAATCACATGCATATATATAAGTTAAATTATATCAAGATTTTTCCTTTGAAAAAATAGTTATTTAGAAAATGAATTCTGTTGAAAGGCATATATTTAATCTTCATTATATGTATAAAAATTCCTTCCTTCCACCCCCCCCCCAAAAAAAAGAAGGATTTAAAAAATGGCTACCCACTGTAATTTTACTACTTTCAAGAAGTAAAATAAAGGGAAAATTAATTATGATTGTCTTTCATGATTAAATCAGATATGAATTCATTTTTCAAAACTATGTTATAATGCTAGGTAATTATGGATGTTTTACTTTCTGGAGAAATATTTGAGTTTTACTCAAATATCAAAGTTAATTCTGTAGTGTAAAATCTTCTTTTTGTTATAAATCATGAAATATTAGTTTTCCCAATAAAAACTATGCACAGAGAAATAGAGTATAAAGTGAAAGATACTTTAATAAAGATTTAAGGACTATCTCTCACCATGAAAACATTACAAGGATAAAAATACTATATAAAGCAGATTCTAGAATTCCACCTAAACAATATTTTTTGAATTTGCAGCTTGTGAAATTTAGTAATTTAAATAAATCACTTACTGGTTTTCATCCTTTTTTTACTGTTTTTCACATTTGAAAAAAGTCGGAATAAGATTTTTAAAAAATTTTAATACAAAATGAATTTTTTACACCATTGTTTTTATAAGTAGAAGAATATAGCATTCATCATATGCCAAGATTTTTTAGTTTACATAAAATTTGTTGAATATATTTTATATTATACATATTGAGAAAAAAGAGTAAGGTTAAAAAAATTTTTTTAATGAAATTCTATAATTTAGAATGCATATATATATATATATATATATATATATATATATATATATATATATATATATATATATTATTTTTTTTTGAGATTTTTCAGATTTTGATAAAAATTCTTCATTAATAAGCAAAAAGAAAGTTAGGTTGGTTGTCAAAATGTAGTAAATGGTCAACCCAGTTAAGTTATTGTTAATATGCTTGTTCATTCAAGTTTGATCATATTGTATCTATTTTTTTGACATTATATTTTCAGCTCATCTTTTTCACCTAAATGCATTTATTTTGAAAATTCAATGGTATTCAGAAAATTCAGTGAAATTTTATCTGTTATTAATCTAACTTTAATAAATCTTCAAAAAATTCCTTATATGTGATTTTTAAAAATAACGACTAACCACCTTTATCAATCAGCTATTTGCACACCTTATTAATATTAATAATTGAGTTGTGTCAATCAACTTTGATGCAGTACATACATCGCAATAAATAAATATTATTTTAAACTAACATTACAATGAAAGAAGTATTATTTAAAATTATACTTATATAATAAACATAGAGTATTCTGACTGGTATATTTACAAAGTAGTGAAATAAATTGGTGAAATCAGTCAACTTATTGAAAGTAGTGGCTCTGTCAAAGTTTTATTTTGCAATATTTCTCAAACCATTAATAATATTTTTAGGGGTTGTAAACTTTCCTGTGAAATTAAAATTAATAAATTCATACAGTGTTTGTGGCTGGGGAATTGTCAAGATTTTATCCTATTGGAAACACAATGAAGTAGTGTTTTTGCAATTTCTTTCAAAAATTGAAGGTGGAGCTCAGCAGGCAACCATTGATGACATGTCTAGAGGTTAAGCGCTTTTATATGAAATAAAAACTATTAAAATCAGCCCAGTGGTTGGGGCTGAAATGATTGAACTTTTGGTTTTGCATTTTATTTTAAATATATAGATAGTATTGAAATCGGAATTTTAACAGTTTCTTGAAACAGTGCATATATAATATATTTTATCACATTTGAAGTGATATTCATAAAATATACTATTTAATATTTAGATAAATTAAGTGTTTTATTTTCAGATATTATAGCAACTTATCTTGCATCTAAATTTTCAAGGCATATCATTTCATCTCTTATATATGTTGTAAATATCAGTTGCAGTGTTTGTGTCAAGAAACAAATAAAAGGATTTTTGGTTCCTGCTGAAAGATTTGAAATACTACAAGGGAAAGATAATTTGACTGAATATACTTTTAACACAGGAATAGCCAAGCACTGGTTTTGTAAAATATGTGGTGTTCAGAGTTTTTACAGACCTCGATCAAATCCTGAAGGCATTAGTAAGTTTCTTTCAATTTATAATTTTTGTAATTTATTCATATATATTTTTTTATTAAAAGTCATTTAAATCTGGTCCTTAATCTCAAGTTTGCATTTATCTGAAAAATTATATGTAAATGAAGCATTACTAAATGATAAAAAATCCTTAAATTTTATAAAAATTTGATTATTAAATTTAAATTATCTATAGTTTAAATGAAAATGTTTTTTTTTAAATTTTGTTGTTTACCATTGTCGAAGAATTTGACATATATGCAAATAACCAAAGTCTAAAACAGCTAAAACTTTTCTGTTGGATTTCGTTTGGGGCATACAGTTTTAGGAACTATGATTCAATTATTGAGTTCATGCTTAGAGCTTTTTGGTGAAAATTTTAATCACTGAAGGGAGACCATATAAAATGAAATGCTTTTATCATATCTTTTCAGTCAATGTTCTTTATGGTGAAAGATGTGGATTTTCTATTATTTATTTATTTATTTCAAATTCCAATGGATGGTTGGCATGATTGAAAAAGGCAAGCAAGAAATGATAACTCAAATATAACTCTCATGTAAAATTATTATAAATAGAAGTAACACATTATTAGAATTCTTTGTATGATTCAAATAAAGTAATCTTATAAAAT
>JAPMOR010046164.1:168289-267119 GCA_026543865.1 Argiope aurantia | reverse complement strand
TCATTAATTGTCGCAGTTTCATTATCAGAGATTCCCACGATCGACTGGAGATAATTGAGGAAGCACTGGTGAGCAGCTATTGGATGATAATTAACTTAAGTTCACCAATGAGATAAATCAGAGGTGGAGATTTGGCCGAAATAAAATGCGGTATTTTTTGAAGAGAAGAAAGAAGAGCAGTGAGAGCCATTTTTAAAGAGGAGTCGGAGAGACGTGAGTGTTGGAAGGTATTCCTGATTTTATGAGAAGCTCCGTGTGATTCGTGCTTCTGTGTTAAGATCCACCCAATAAAGATCGGTGGATTTCTGGAGCTACCCCTGGAGTTGCCTTTTGACGCCTATTAACGTTTGTGTGTGTGTGTGTGGGGGGGGTGATTGATTCAGGTCTACAATTCTAATGATAAATCTATGTATTAACTTCATACAATTAATTGGTCGAGTTGGTGAGTTATTATGGTGCCATGGCCAAACGGACTTCTGAACTAATTTTGTCCACAATTTTCTAGAAATATGCTAAGTTGATGAAAAGGCCTAAAATACATTTCATGATTGCAGTTAATTGCAGTTTTGTGATTGGTTTGTACTCACAAAGTGATAGACAGAGAGAATTTGCGAAAATTGTATCAAAATCTTGATAACAGGTTGTTGTTTTCATGATAATAATTATTACAATACTTTTCCTTTGTATATGAAAAAGTAGAAAAACTTGCAGTGCCAGAGAAGTATTCCACCTTCACTACATCCATGCTCAGGACAATATTCTATTATAAAAAAAACTTGCTGAAGTATGAGATATACTAACTTAGAAAAATTTGAGCTCTGTTGTAAGAACATTCTCAAATTGTCAGTTTCGAAGCCCTTATGATGAATAGTTTGATTAAATGGAAAATTATCTCATTATCAGAAATTTTTCCAGGCTTTATTCTATCACACTGTTATGTAATTTTCCAAGTTTCTAATATGTTCTTTGAAACTATTATGAAATTAATGATAAAAAAAATTGAAATGACAGCCATCAATATTAAAGATATTACTTGCTTGAGTTTCTAAAATTTCACTGAACCTTTCTTGGAAAAAATATATTTGGTAGTTTTTGCCCTCACATTAACAATCAGTGATAAAGTTTTAAGATATATTTCTCATTGTTTCAATGTTTCTCAATTCAATTTAGTTTACTATATTTTTCTAGTTCTTATTATGAAATCTTAAAAGAATTCTATATGCAATATGTTTTGAACTTATTGAAAATGCCTGACTAACAATAAATAGGAATAATACATACATTTAAGGGACTTTTTATTTATTTACTTATTTTCATTTATAATATGTATCTTAAATTCTGAACATTCTATCAGTTTCATTTTATTTTTTAAAAAATGATGTTATTTGGTCTATAAAAATAATTATTTACAAATTGAATATGTGACATTGCTGAGTATAAACCTTGTTGACTTAAAATAAGTTGCTAATGTTCATATTTATTTTAATTAGGTGTGTCGATATATTGCCTCGATCCTGGAACTGTTAAAGAGGTTGAAAAATTCACTTTTGATGGTCAAAACTGGGAAGAAGAAATGAAGAAACGAGGAGCTTTTTAATATCTATATTTATTAATGTAACATTTTTTAATCTAATTTTTATATAAAAAATATAACTTCATGGACCATATATTACTAAGAATTATTTTTTATTTATATGAGAAAATAAAAAAATAATAATTTATATGCATATTATTTATTTAATGCTTTCTTTAAATTCAAATTTATCTTACACTTCTTTGTGTTCTGTATACCTTTAAAAAAGGAAGGGAAAAAAAAGGGCAAGAATGTGCTTTAACAGAGCATCTTTGCTATCAGATTAACTTTCTGTATGAAAAATTTCCCTGTCATTTGAAATGTAGTATCATATTGAAGTTTTAAAAAGGTATTTTAATGACAACAATCCTGTGAATTTTTATACTTCAAGACCACTTAAGGGTACTAAAAAATAATAAAATAAAGTAAATGCAGATTAAATGAACTAATAAAAAATTTAGAAGGAATTGTTATGAAACAAAATCTTTTATGACTAATTTTTAAAAAAATTAAATTGTTACTATTAAAAATAAAATTATTTCATTCTCGAAATGAAATAAAATTTAATTCACTGGATGGGCAAATAAAGCATTTTATGATTAAATTTTATTTTTTCTAAAGTTTCAAATTTAACAAAAGTACAGTAGCTTAAAATTAATGTGAAACTTCATTGTCCTACTGCTTTATTATACGTTCTTCAAAACAGAAATTTAGAAAGGCATAAAATATGCTCATTTCCAATAATTTTTATTATATTTATTTATTTATTTTCGCTTTATTTTTATGAAACTTACTAACAAAATTAGCTGAAATGATCTTGGATAAAACAAATTTATCTGTGCGATTTTCTTTCAGTGTTTCAAAAGAAGCTGATGCTGTTTAGTAGCTTAAGTGCCCTGTGGAATCAAAAGGGAATGATCTGCCCATGACTTTCTTGTATTCCCTTTATAAAGATGTCTCCTCCCGTATGAAAATTACGAAGATTGGGCATCGGCATGAGATTTTTATTACCCTCGTAATCTGAAAACTAATTTAAAACGGATGGATGAAAACTTAACCAGGATTGTCCTTCCCCTTCCGACTATCACCCCTAGTAACACAAAATGGCACCTTTCATGATATTATGAAGGAAAACCGAATATATATTATGAACACTTTCTTTTCATTTGATTGAAACCAAAATTTGATACAAATCTGCAATTTTGTTTACAAGAACACATGTCAAATGTCCTTTAAAAACCTCGTGGAGTTATTTCTTTCACGAGCAAGCGAATATACAGACCGACAGACGATGATTCGAAGTCAGGTTCAGGTCTATAATTCTTATAAAACTATGCACCAAATCTTATTCATTTTTTAAATTTCCGTATTCACATGCACATGGACAGACAGACTTCCCGTGGATAGATTTATCTAGAATTTTATAGAAATATACGCGTTTTTTTTAATTACTATATACCAAATTTCAGCAATGTAGTTCATTGGGGGTTTTTTATTGTGTTCTTAAAGTGTCAGAAAAACAGAATACCAAAAATGTGTTTTTCAGATTCAGGGCATTCTAAAATAAGGAGATTCGTCAAAATTTATGTATCAAATTTTTTGATGATTACAATATTTCGTTACTTCGCCTTAGAAAAAGTAGAAATGATTTATTTCGGCTCAAAACCATGAAATTGAATGTGACCTAAAAGTTTGAGCATGCCAGTTTTTGAACGATATATATTCACATATCTTTACAAGAAAACCTTTTGACCTAATTATATCTACACAGATAAACGGGAATGATCAGCTTCTTTTTTTTTAAATGCTGGAACATTTCAAAGAAGGAGTCTGTGTACTGTAAAATGACCCCTTTTGGGATACATATCATGTAAGTAGTTTCTCGCACTGAAGCACCTGAAGTAATTAGATAAAAAAAGACTGTAGTAATTTTTCTCTCCAAATACTCCCACCAACTACAGGAACTAAGCATTGAACTATTAATTTCTTACCCTTTACTTAGATGTTTCAAGTTGGAATACATCTTGAATGTAGTACGACATTCTAATTCACGAAAAGCTGGAACACAGCTATCATTGTTTAAATGGATGTAAATTCATGTTACATAACAATTATTTTTCTCGTTATTATGTCTATCAAGAATTTCCAACATTTATATTCTGTTCTAGAAGTGTACATACCATGGAAATGCTATTTTATCATTGAATAAATTGAAGCCTTTTAGAAAAACTTTTATTCCAAAACAAGCAATATTTATAATGCAAGAGTAATTATTCACGTCATGTTTGTAGATTTATATTGTTATAACATTTATATATCTCGTGGGATTCTATCTTACTATCCGTTATTAATATAATAGTATTCGCTGAAATGCTTTTGCGTTTCCTTCAATCCAACCAAAAAATAAGTGGGTTTTGGTAGAGATACATAATCCACGAATTTTTGTATAACAAATATTTTTACTATTGTTATTTTAAATATTTATTCCAAATAACTGCTTTTCAATCACACTTTTAATTAAAAATTATTAATTATTATTAATAATGAAATTTATTAATTGTAATTATTACTTAATTAATTTATTTAAGTATGATTTACTTAATCTATCTATTTAGCCTACTTTTTGATTTTAATTCTATTCAAAACCATTTATTTATTTAAGTATTTTTTTAAAATAATGAAATAAAAAATATCATTTCTTTAAAGAATTCACTTTAGTTCGGTATTCTGCCAATAGATAGCGCCTATAAAGAATGCCAATGGCAGGTCATTTCACGGGCAGTTAAAAATTATTCTTATGCCAAGGCACTGAAAGTCAAGATGTCAAGTCACCAATACTATTAAGAACAACTTCACACTTACAAACATTTTCCTAACCCTAATAAAATAACCCCGATTTCAGTAATATGCTGTTTCGAATGATTGCAATGATATTGTAAGTCGAAGAATAACCGGCCCGTTCACTTTTCAACCCATTCATAGATTTTTCCCTTTTTCTTTATGGCCTCAATTAAGGGGATGAGAGAATGTCATTCCTGAGGCTGAATGTCTGTTTCTGATATTTCCTGTCCTCCTGTAGATGTCACCCCTTCTTTCGCCTGTGTTGGGCCAGACTTTTGACCATATGATGTCATTTATCCGGGAATTGTTTCTTTGTGGTTTGGAGTTGATGGAAATCCACGACTCATTTCTTTTCCACTTACAATATTGCCTATTGTTGACTTATTTTTTGCATTAACATTAAATTAAATGGAATTCGATTTGTTCCCCAATGACTTGCTGTTACATTAATTTGAGAAATATCGATTTTATATTAATTTTTAATCACCATGAATGCAATGTATTTTATTTTTCAATGCGCAAGGTAAAAATATCAATGGTGATGAGACTTGAAATTCATTTCTTTGAAATTTTAATAATATCACTTGAATTTACAGCTAGAGCTTTTAATAAATCTGCTTCACTTCTGCAATTTTTGATAACAAAGCATTATCTGGTGTTTATCATGAGATTCCATGCGATACTAATAAGAAATTTTTAATGCATATTTTCTTTTCGATGTTATTTATTTTCCACGTAATGTACCACAAAAGTTATAAACTCTTTTTTTTTATTCCACATATTTTTAAAATAAGTTAAAAAATGTTATCGTGTAAAAAAATTTCATACAAAATATGTACTTTTATACCTGGATTTCATTGATCATCGTAAAAGGAATCAATTTGCTTCTTCTATACAACTAGAAAGAAGCTGTAGATGAATGAAATAAGCTAAGCATAGTCGATTTTATACCCATTTAATTGATCTTTCTGTTATCTATTTCGTAGGCATCTTGTACTTTTAAAATTATATTTTGAAAAATATAATTTTTATGTTTATGTCTATTTTAATTCTAATTTTTAAAGATGGATGTCTTAATATATTTACGAATTGCACTGAGAATTCACTGTGATTCATTGTGATTTCTATTGGATTACTTGGTTGAAAGGTATATTTTCGCCGCATTAGAACAAACAAAAATAAAAACTCAAACAAGTAAACATTTACATGGCGCTTTAAACGTTTAAAAGTTTTTAATTATAGAAGAACGCTTGAAGCACGTTACGGCCGCCTTGCAGAAGTTTCACTTGAAAGCGCTAGACGCTTTACGGACGACGAAAAGGTTAATTCCTAAAAACTTTTTAAGTTTTGAGAGTCGCATTTAGCTGGCTGTATAATGCCAATACGATACCACTTTGTTAAAAATTTTCAATGAAACATGGCTAAGAATTTTTTTTGATATAACATTTATTTTAACATTTAAAAAGGGTAATTTGAAGATACTTTTATTTTGTTAATAACTATTTTGTAATTAATGAAATTTTATGAATTTTTAATATGCTCTATGTGCGTTTCTCTTATTAAAACTTTCTCTGAAAAATTAAAACAGAGTTCCAATAAAAATAATATATGGACATTACACACCGGGATATAAATGACTAACAGTCAAAAGGTGAGTTACAACCCTTTTCATCTATTCATCTCTTTATTTTCAGAAATTTCATTATCGATTTCAAGCATTATCGGCATTTTCTTGAAATAACTTTACAGCAAATTCAACAATTATTATATTTTCGAGTCTACAAAACCAATGATTTCATTTATCTTTTATGTAGCTTCCAAGCAGTTTTTAGCAAAGGAAAAAAAAATTGTTAAAAAGCAGTCTATTTATTTGCGTCACAATTAAAAATATTTTAAAGAAAAAATTAGTTTATTAAGAAAAAGAATTAGTTTAAAAAATAATTTTAATGTGAACATTATAATTTTTTCCGCTGAGGAGAAATCCACGTTACACTGAAAATGAAATTAAAATTACAATAAAAGAAATGAAACTGTTTTCTTTTCCACACTGCTAACAATATTACTGATGATGTAAAAAAACCAGTGATACATACCTTGTGCCAATATTTACATTTTCTGTTAAACATTTTAAAAAATATCCTCATTTGGATGAATTTCGATGCATAACTCAAGATGTTTTTTAAAATGTATGAAGGGAAATTTATCAGAGAAAAATTATTTAAAATATCACTTTTATTTTTAAAAAGACTTAAAAATAAATCATATAATCTGTTTAAAAAAGCAGGGCAGTCTTTGGCTGCAGTGGAATTCTCATGCTAACCGGCACCTACAATTTAATTATATGAATATCAATCGTTTCAATCATGGAAAAATATTAAATGTATGCCAGTTACTATAGCATTTATATCTATTTAGACGAAATTATATATGAAATTTGTTTGGAGTTTTGAATATCTGCAAAAACCTCTTTAAGAATATATATATATATATATAAAGTAATCTGGTGCACTTGCACAATGAGATAAGCAGCTTATTGCTTCCAATTTCTGTCTAACTTTTCGTGAAATGGGAAAATCTCTGCATGTGACTAGTAAGTCCTGCAACAACAATTGGGTGGGAAGGGGTCTTTACTTGGAACGTGCGTGCCTTAAGTCCCGCGCATTGCGTTTTTTCTTTTCTTTTTTTTTTCTTTGGGTTTCCGAGTTTCTTTGATGTTTGTTAATTTTACCGGAAATTTGCGAGAAGTTCCTGCTCAACATCCCCAGGTGATAGTGGTCCTACAGTTGGTAGGATGGCAGATCTACGACCATAGCATAAAGGTAAGGGGCCCGACGAAATAGGATTTTTCCTACTCATGACTGAATTCTTGTTCTTTAGCTTTTATTGGTCAGATCGTATCGATTATTACTTTCTATCGTGATTCAGACCCTGTAATCGAAAATATCACCAATAAAATCATATGAAGGATTTGAATCACACTTCTCTTTGAAAAGTATTGATCACTGGTAGTTATGACTTTTTGATACTGGTACATAAAAACCGTTCGTAAAATATTCTTCAACCCTAGTGCGGTTCAATTTGATACATGTTCCATTGTTCTTTCGTAAAGATGAAAAAATCGTACTCATGATTCTAAAAATTTTCGGGAGAAAATTAAATGGAAAACTTTCTTTTCGGCGTTTGAGAGGGGAAAATGCTTTTTGAAGCCCTGTTTTATTTTCTTTTGTTGAATATCCGCCACTTCTTGAAATTCCAGAGTTAGAATGTATCGAATTGTAGCAAATAACATAATATTGCTAAGGAAAAAGAATTATCATCAAGAAAACCGGACCTGGACCTAGCCGGATGATTACAATATTCATTAAGTGAGTTTTTTTTTTTTTGAAGAAATTTTTTTGAAAATTCTGTCAGATGGAACCTTTAGAATAACTTTTAAAATGATCTGTTTAATTTCAGATCATTTCTCGAATGCAAATAAATGTGATTGTATTTTTTTAATAAATAAAATAAATTTGTACGCGTTCTTTCAGTTTTATAGATTTACATTTCGCATTTGCTGCCCTTGATGCTTGGAATTCTTACATTACCTTGCACATTTTAAAATTATTTCTCGACATTTTTTGCTTTTGCTGAGTTGCATCTATTTAGGGACGAGAGCCTTATTTCATTTTAGGAGAGGCATTGAAAAGGTTGATCGAAATTTACTCGTATTTCGCTTATTTGGAAGATGCTTGCAGAAGCAATTGTCATGTCTGTTATAACTATATTTCCGCCGGCATCCTGGCCTAGGGGTAGCGTGACTTCCCCGTGATCTGGCCGCCCCGAGTCCAAGTCCTGGTTCGGACATGGTTGTTCTTCACCCTATGTTCTATCTGTGAGGTGTGTGAAAGAGCCCCCTTGTAAAAAAGGGATTATGCAAGCGAGTGTCTGAGTGTTTATCTTTATATGATCTAGAAGTCAGACTTCTGTCCTCGGGTGCTCAGGGGCCTTTACTCTCAGAAGCTACTTTACAAACTCGGCTTAAAATTACTGACTTCGTAAGTGGGCTTGTCTATGACAAGTGCCATTAGTACCAACAACAGCTATATTTTCCAATTTAAGAGGGTAAGTCAGTGCCTCTAGCAACAGAATTATCTGGCCTCGAACATTTGTGTTAAAAGTCTAAGCGCAATTTTCCAGTCTTAAGATTTATTAACATCAAGCCCTAAAACTTAACTCTATTTTTAGTAAATGCTGGATCAGTTATCAGTTCAAACGCGAGAATTACAAAAACAACAGAGCCATAGCGGATTCATCAATCGATATATACTTGGAGAGTTAATTGTAATCCTAAGCGTATTTGTTTTGAAGTTGTGCGGCATCGTGTGCAGCGCATAGTGGAAATGTAAAAATATTAGTTTCGTAATTGTTGTCGTCAAATCTGAGCAGCTGTGACAGACCACGATTTTCATTATCTGTGATCGTTGCATATTTCTGGTGTAATAACTTGATCTTTTGATTGAAATATGATTTTATAATGTGTGTTACTTAGAAATAAAATTATAAATATGTTAATTAGAAATTAATTTTAAAAGTAATTTTCATTTCTCTTTCTCGTAATTATAAATTCATTACATGAGTTCACTGAAAACAGCGGCTTTATTTAATTGTGTATAAGAAAAATTAATAAAATAAAGTTTAAAATCCATTATTTCGGTTCTATGGATTTTTTTCCTAAATATTGTATTATTTTGCATAGTTTGTTGCTTATCGTATGTTCATAAAGTTATCGGAGATTGCCACGCTTTTCAGCTTGTAGTCTAGAAAAGTATACAGTGTTTACGAAAATACAAAAATTATTGCGACACATTTATGTACTCGATTTTACTTCTTTTCCAGTAGATGACATAATTATTTTTCTATTGTTAGTGTGACAGTAGTTACTGAAGTAAACATTTTAGGGTGGAAATGTTATCCTGTTATTGAAAAGTAATTCAGAATGATTTGGCATGTATAAAATGTTTGAAAGTACTATTTTATTTTCAATTTATACATGCAAAATTTACTTTCTTTTAAACATTGTATTTGAATTCTATATTTAAATTTCAGTTTACTGAGTTATTTGTAGGTTTCTGTGGACATTACATACCTATGTGCTGTGGATTGTAACTCATTTTTCTATCAAAGTTTTATTCTATTTATATGTAGTATAATAAATAGTTTTAAATTGGCATATTAACTGCTGTACTTATCTTTTTTCTTTTTTTTTTTGAATTAAGTCATAACAATTTCCCCCCGCTTCAGAAATCTATGCACATTATACTAAAAGGTGATTTGAATAAATTAAGGCCTAATGGTTGTAAAAGCTAAAATTTTGAGAAATTGTAAAAAAAAATCAAAAAAAAAATCCTACTTTTTATTCAGTCATAGGCTTAACATTCAAGTGATCTTTTTACAAGCTCTGTTGAATTACATAGAGAATTGCTAGGCAATTTTGCATTATTTGCACTGCTCCATATAAGTATTAGATAGCATTTTAGTATGAATAATTGAATTTTTTTTAGCACTTGCATTTTAAATTTGATTCACTGTGATTTTTTTTTCTTTTCCTTTTTAGATATTAAATAAAGTAACAGAGTAATTGAATTTTTTCAGAATTTGCGACTTCATTCATCCAAATTTTTCATGTATCAAAATTTTTGGCTTAATTTTTTTTTTCAAAATGTAATTAAAAAATTATTCTTACCATGCATCATCATTCTTATTCTTTAGTTTTTAAAGTTTTTACTGAATTAATTACAAAAGCTAGGTTTAGAACCAAAAATTTTATGAACAGTACAGAATGAATATCATGTAAAGTAATTAAAAATTATTTCATCTCATTGCTGTTGTGAGCTTCAGCTTGTTTATAAGATATTATCCAAATCATAAAATTTAATTTTATTTGGAATTATTACATAATATTGCTCTCATGTTTATGTATTGGAAAAATCTGACATAAGCCATTATAGACAAAGAGAGCTGCATTATCAGTTTTCTACTGTAGAATATTGCTACAAATATTGAGTCGTAAAGAAAAAAAGAATTATTCATTATTCTGTTACATTAGCTAGGGATTATATTTAAATTTTATTTTTGTTTTAAAAGAAAGTACATTTCTTTTAAAGATGTAATGCTGAAAGTGAAACTTTTTTTTCACTCGTGGCATGTTACGTTATTATATGCCGGTTCTTTTGTTGAATATAAAATAATTAAAACTGGAGTATAGTATATTCTTTTCATGTGTTTATTTATTCATTTCAGGGTCAGTTTTTAAACATAATTTATGGAAAAGGACATAAAATTAGAATAAACCTTTTAAAAGGCAGTAGTACAAAATATGTCCCACCCTTTTTTTTTTTGTGTGTGTGTGTATAAGCTTGTTCTCTCCATTTTATCACAAAAATTAATTTACTGGATATTTGAATGCTTCTTATATATATTAAATTCCAGCATCATTGGAAACTAATTAAATGTCTTTAAAGTAAATTTAAATTCATAGATTTCTTATATGAAATTTCTTTTCATTAGTAATGTAACAAAATGAGTTTTGGAGTAAGTGTTTGGTCCTACAAAGATCTTCAATATTCAGTGAATATAAAAATAAAAATAAGTTTTAAAAATAGAATTTCCTTATCAGTTATTTCAGTTGATAAAAATGTGACTCGCTGCACATCTAAGGTTTATCTACCTACAGAAGACAATTCAGAAATTTGTTCATCATTTGTCTTTAATTTTGCTTAAATGTTATTAGTAATTTAGATAGTTTTATTTATATAAATTACTTTTGATGAATTTTTTTTATAAATTACCATTAACTAGTATTGGAAAAGGAATACTTCATGTCTAATGAAAATAATGATGATATTTTTTAACATAGTAAAATAAAAGTATTTAACAAGAAAAAAAAATTCTTCAAGAGTACAATTATACTTTTAAAGAAATTGCTGTACCTGCATTTATTTTGAGAAGAACTGCTGAAATAAAGATATTCCTGTTTTTTCTTGTAATTTCACTGTCCATGCAAAACCAGATTATTGACTTTTCATTCTTTTCTTTAACACAATACTCTGCAGTTTCTGAGAATATCTGAGTTTTCCCTTTAATTAACCATTTCCTATTGTTTTTGAAATCTTACTTTGAACTTCCCAAAATGCTCATTGCTGTGTATAATATACTAGTTTTACTGAATGTATTCAAGGGAAGTC
This sequence comes from Argiope aurantia, assembly GCA_026543865.1. Classification (NCBI taxonomy): domain Eukaryota; kingdom Metazoa; phylum Arthropoda; class Arachnida; order Araneae; family Araneidae; genus Argiope; species Argiope aurantia. Next base: position 255,479 of record JAPMOR010046164.1, on the reverse strand, counting down.
TGAGGTTTTTCTTTGGCTAATTTACAAATGGGAAGGGAGCATTTTTTAATAATGATTTTTGTTGAATTTAATCTCCATTAGCAAGCGTTTATGATTAGCTTCTTTATAAAAACTGAATAATTGTAAACATGTGTGCAGATAACACATTCCTGTTTCTTCTCTTTTAAAACACAGAGAAGATGAATAAGATTTTTTTAAATTGAAAGTAGGCAACCTGTTTTATTCTGAAACTTTCAAGGAGAATGGCATCCATCAGAATACAATAGAGGAATATCAGATTTGAATGCTAGTTATGAGAATTATTTTCTATTAAAATTGCAAATGCTCATACTTTTAAGGTATTTGAAGGGGAAGGAACTCTGTCTAAGTAACTAGTTTTATGCTTTCAGTGTAAACAAGAATGAACAACACAAGTTGCAGAGGGATTTCTGAAAATATTCTAGACTTTTCAGGGACTTTGGGACACATAATATCCTACCTGTTGAGTGAAAATTTTACTTTTAATGTAGTTTCCTCAAAGAGTTAATTTCTTTCTTATGTAATGCCTTTCTGCCTTATATGGAATATAAAATAAAGCCATTGTGTATTTTTCTTTCTGTTGCATATAAATTGAGATTTTTTGGTAGTTTTATTTTTATATACTTTAAAAAAAATGAAACTATATATATATAATATTGGTAAGTCTTCTAAGGTTGGCTTTCTTTTTATATTCTAAAAAAATTATACTTTTGACTGCTTAAATAAGAAAATAAGACAGTAGCTTTCATGCACACATCCTGTTATTTGAACTATTGCAAAATTGAAATGAATTTAATTGGCTAAATGAATTTTATTGAAATATTTAAAAAAAAATTAATACTATTATATGGTAGAAGAAAATGTTATAAATTATGTCCAGAGTGTATTTACAAAGTATATTTGCATATACATTAACACTAAACCTACCGGCATTTCACCGATACATTGGAATTGCCATTGGAAGCGGTCATTTGACCGGCTCGTGGTAGCTTTAGTGTTAAAACCCAGAAGGGAAGGAGCTATACCATCAAATTTTAAGATGGCATAAAAGACTTTCCAAAGCTTAGTGATAAAAAGAATTCTAAAAAATACACATATAATTACACTTCTTATAATTTATGTTATTAAATTTAATTAAAAAGTTACTTAAAATCTAAAAGTATCACTCCAAGGTTTTGATTTGCACCTTACAAAGTGTAATTTAGGTAGATTTCGTAATTCTTATTGTAAAAGTCAGCCTTCCCTTACCTGAAGTGCCAATAAATATACACTGTATTAGAGAAAAAATTCTTAAATTTTTTAAAAATTTAGATTTTTAATTTTCAAATTAATGGATGTTTTTCTAATTATCAGCAATTGTAAATTTTTTCATTATTAAAAGATGTAATAAAAAAGGATATTTTGTTTGACAGTTTTTCTGTTTTCTTCCAAAGTTTTATTTGCAAAGGCATAACAATAGTATATCTTTCTGAGAGGTTTTTTTTTTTTTTTTTGTTTTTGTTTTGTTCAAGAAGGCATTGCAATTGGCAATAATTATGGAAACTTAAAAATAAAAAATATATATCACATTGATGTAATATTATTTCCTTTTTATGTGTTCAGTAATTATTTATTAAATATAAAATATTCCAGTATGTCTGAAATGTATATTCTTAATATTTTAAAGGAAAGAAAATTTCCCTTTTAGAATTTTTTTTTGTGAAGGATTTTATTTTAAAATTTTATAAATGTTTTGTTCTTTTTAGGACTTTTGTAGTCTATATGACATAAAAATATGAGTAATTCTGTGATAAAGAATGAAGGATCAAGAAGGCCCTTGAAGGAGAAAATTGTCCAAATATATGAAGCTTTTTTTCGTGTAGGCATAACTTCATTTTACAAATTATTTCTCTTTTTTCGTGACAAATTTATTAAAAAAAATGATATAATTTCTCCTGTATCTTTCATAGGGAGAAGATCCGTCGTTGGATAATATAAATTTTTGGGATGAATATTTTCTGCTGAGGGTAATAAAAAATATTTATTGTACTCATTTGTAAAGTATTTTAAAACATGTTATAATTATTTATTTTCTGGTATTAAAAACACTTTCAATTAGAAATTTTAATTTTCTATATAGATTTTAACTTGCTGATAGCTGTTGGCAAAGGAAAATAAGAATTTAAAATTTGTACATTGACTACTGTTGAAAAGCAGCTTACTGTTGTAAAATTTTGGCTTTTTATTTACACATTTGAAGATTTATACAGAAGACAGTTGAATAAACATTATTATGTTTTTTAATTAGCAAAAAGAATTTTCTGTTTAAAAAATAATTATATTTCAGTGGTATGTCATTTTTCTAAAGCATCATAATGCAGAATATATTGCAAAGATTTTAATATAAATAAAAATGGAGATTTGTATCGGACATCTTCATCTCTTCTATCAACAAATTTGCTCCGGATGTTATTTTTATATAATAAAATAGAAAAAAACTGTAATAGGTATCTGCATCAAAATTTTTCTGTCTTGTTTATTTTTATACTATGATGGTTGCAGAATGCTGTAAAATCATTTCCAGTGTAATTATAAGATTTTGATCCCCTTTCTCAAATTGGTTACGTGCAAATTACTAATTTCTAATAAACAATGTATCAATTCATTAATTTAGAAAAGTACTAGAATTGCAACATCAATATTAAATGAATTCTCGATTTTGAAAATTTAAATAATTATTTTGGTCATGGCTTGTTTTTGAAATACCAGATTATTTTTAAAATGTTCACATTTAAATTTGTTCTTTCATTTAGCGATACCAATATAAGATGAACATTCACTACCAAAATTTTTTATTCAGGAACTTATTAAAAAAAATTATAAATTTTATATATAAATATGTATTGTATATATATTTAAAAATTTCTCACTTGAAGAAGAAAAGAACAAAATTTCAAATAATCTTCATTTTATTTCCTTCTGACTGTTTTTTTAATTAAGCATGGTATATGTTTGTATTTAGTCTGTTTAAATAAAATATATTGAATGTGAAAGTTATGTTTCTTAATAGTAGTAAGATCACATAAAAGAGAGAGAGAGAGAGAGTTTCTATTTAGATGGAATGCAAAAATCTAAATATATTCAGCATTATATAGAGGCTCCAAAAGAATTTTAAACCTAGGAAGCACTCTTAAATAGTTTAACTATTGGGGAAATGAAAATGAACTTAATTTAAACTCTAAACAACTGAACTGGAAAAAAGATTTATTATGTTGGCTTAAAATATATATTCAATTTATGCCTACTCAGAATGTGAGTAGTTTTCCTTAGTAGCATTTCTAAAATCTACATTCTGATATATCTTGTATTATATTAATAACACAATCTGATTCACCTTGCTTGATTAATATAAAATATGCATGTTTCTTTAGGTTTTTTTTTTATCTTCTACTAGCTGATATATATATTCAGCATTGCTTGGAATGAAAACATTTTTGTGTCCCATTTATAAAAGATTTACTATTTACTGTATTGTCTTGTAACTTTTACTATAACTTTTCTTATTCTACCATATTTGCAAATTTTTTAATATTATGACTAATACTTGTTGAATTACAAAGACTATTGTTATCAAATACTTAATCAACTTGTGATGGTTCTATAGTAGAAATGTCATATGCCAGAAAGTAATAAGTATATTTATTATAGCTGTCAGCTAAATGTCTACTCACAAATAACACATTAAAAAAATATATATGTATAATATTTTTATTGTAAAAATACTTTTGTATAAGATAATATAATGCTAAAATCCATTATGAACTTTTATTGTATTAATTAATTTGAAAGCTATCTTTAAATTATTGCTTCTTGAAAAATTACTGACTGTGCCAACTGATTTTTAAAAACTACAGAAAGCTAATTTTTTCCAAATATTGATTAAGAATTAAAAAATATGAAAACATAATTTTTAATAAATAAAATATCACAGATCTTTTAATATAACCTTGTAACTTCATAATATTTATGAGCAAAATTTGAAGAAAATCTATTGTTTATTTTGGATTTAAATACATCAACTGTGCAAAATGTTAAGCTCTTCTCTTTTTCAAGAAATATCTATCTGAAATTCAAATTTGGAACTTTGAAACTTACAATAGGGTGCATTGTTATCTTTTCCTTTAGGATTTACTATTGCTAGATGTTTTTAACTTTTATTTGACACCAAAAAACTGGTGTCCTTGACATTCATCGTCATGATAGCTTGTACTAATGAGTAGGAACTTTGGAAAGAGTGTTTAATTAATAAATAATTAACTGTGTAATTGATTGTGAGAAAACCTTCTTTAGGACTCATACTATTTGTGAGCAAAATTTGAAGAAACTTTTTTTAATTAATTTTATTTCTATGGAATACAACTATTTTAGTATTTGATTTTTATAGATTCTATTACTGTAAAAAATACGTTTTCTAATTATGAATTGAATATTTTAGCCAAACCTATATTTTTTGGAGAGTCAGTTTGAAGCAATGACATATGAAGAAATTTCTAGCCTCAAAGTAAGTTCTGGGTTGATTGTTTCATTCGGTGTTAAAAAAAAAATCATTATTTGAAATGCAAGATTATCTAAATTAAACAAAAGGTGTGTAAAAACACAGTCTAAAATTGTAGAGTGAGTCAAAACCAAATTCTCCACATACCCTCCTGAATATGCAATTTCGATTTCTGAAGGAAAAACAAATAGGTCAAAGCTTGGCCGATGGGGTTGAAATGACATTACTACATAACAAATATAAGTTATTTATTTTTGGAAAATAACTGCAAGTATTTTATGAAATAAAAAAGAGAAGTATGTAAATTGCATGCTATTTGTGACTCTTTTCAGATTTCATTGCGAAAGTTCCAATCTCTTCAAAGCCAACCATTTGTCTAAAGTTTGTAATTGTTATATGACCTCAGAACAAAACTTTTACTTATTGAAATACTTTGCACACAGCAGAAGCGTTATTATTCCTCTGGCAAAAGAATTTTTTATGGGAAATGCTCGATTTGCTAAATTTAGTTCATTGTCAATAAAATCATAGTTCAAAGAAAAATTGCTTACTGCATTCATTTGTATAGGCTGAAGAATTTTTAATACTTTCAATTTTACAGAATTTACCAGAGCTTTAGTGCCATTTTAGCTCTATCAACAAAAACATGAGCTTCTCTTCAGCCCTCTTTTGATTTGAAGCTGCACATTCAGATGAATATGTTTACCAAATTTGGTTGAGATTCAGTCTGTAGTTTTTATACTGGAAGTACTTTCATATCACCTATTTAATTTGGATTATCCTGTATAATATGTGAAATAATAAATTATATAAAAGTTGTAAATTTTAATGTTCAAGTAATGAGTACTTTTTTGTTTTAAAAATGGTTGATTTAATTGCATTTTTAAAAAATTCTCTTTCCATCTTTCCAATTCTCTTTTATGATTATCTCTTGCACATATTTTTAGATTGATTAGTTAGATTTATGTCCAATTTTAAAGCTAAATTAGGTCTGTTTTGTAATGAACTGGAATTAGGGCCCAAAGAAGAATAATGACATTTGAGCTTTTTTCTCTATCCCCAAACTTCCTTTTGTCACCACTTAGACCACCACCACAGCACAACAATAGATTTTACAGATTCTAAACTTACATTCACCTATGCTCAAAGGAATGGAATATAAATCAGTAATCATTTTTTCTTGAAGACAAGATTGCCACCTTGACTATGTCTCTTTTTAGAAAATCTCTTTGTGGTATTTTTTCCTACTTTTTAACGTATTTTTAATATTCACCTTAAATAAAAATGTTTTTGCATAAAAGTTTTTGATTACTCAAATTTTAATATAAATTTGGCAGTGTTTTTATTATTTTTTTATTTTTTGTTGTTTTTCAGATTGAAAACACAAAAGCAGGAGTCTTAGTCTATTTCTATAAGCTTTTAAGTTAATAATTTTATCTTTTTATGTCATTATTATAATTGAAAATCTAAAACCAAAATTATTTGATTATTTATACAAATTATTTCTCCGATTAATTTTTATGAAGCACTATTTAAAAAGAACTTTGATCTATCTGATTCACATCCAAATTTTTCCATTCAAAGAAATAGTTTATTTAAAATCACATTATTTATAATTTTCTTTCAAGCATAGTTTCTTAAATTATAAATCCACTCTCAAATAGTATTGCATGAAAGATTATTGGAGTTACATTGGCGAATATTGAAAGAAAACTTTCACATATTTCTTATTTTGGAATTCCATCCTAATTTGCTGCAAAGTAAATTCCACAGAGTTCTTTTATTTAAGCATCCAAAAAATTTTATTTAAGTGCAAAAAATTTTATCTGTAAAAAGTAAAAAATCTATAAAAATTAAAATTTTCAATAAAATATCTGCAAAATATTTTTTTCTCTTGCAAATAACTTTTAAACTAAATATATTTCTGAAAAATTAATGTTGCAAAGCAAAGAGGCACAAAATTACTAACTAAGAAATTAACTTTAAAAAATTAACTAAGGTAAGACTACAAATAACAAAGCTAAAAAATTTTGACAATTTTGTTAATAAACTGAAGGGCAAGTGGGAAATGTTCTTTCTTGATACAAATAATATAATTATTACCTGTCTAACAAGAGAGTGTGTGAGAGAGAGAGAAAGAGAGAGCCATTTCCTTAGTAAAAGAATGCAGGTGTGGAGTTCTTTAATGATTATATTTTATTACTTCATGAGAACAATGAAATAGTTAAATTTTGAACTATTATCAAGATTTTGCGTGTGTGTGTTCAAACTATGACCAGGCAGAACCATGATCTAAGTAGAAAGGCAGAAAGCATGAATAAGAGCCTGTGGAAAAGTATTCCTAACTTCTAGTTTTAGAAAGAAATTTATCTGAGGTAGCATTTGGATTCAGCACATTAGATTAAGCATATTAGAATAAAAGCACTCTTCAGAAGTTTAAGTGATGCCTGAGTGTGAGTAATTAGAAAATAATTATTTTTAGGGACGGAGATAAATTGAAATTATTATATATTATGTAAAAGTCCATTGATTTTGATGAAATATACTCTCAGCTAAAGATTTTACATATTTATAATGACATAATAATGTTTCATATACTGACAATGAATACATAGCGTTTTATCATATGTTTTCATCTTAATCTAGCATTTCTCTTGTCATTTTTTAAAATTCATACAAATTAATATTGAACTTTAAGATACAATTTTGAAATATTATTTTATAATCTCACTAGATTTTTTTTAAATTGTGAAATATAAGTGCCTTAGAATATATAATTTTTGAAAGAAAAATTTTTTAATGAGTTTTTCAATTTAGATATGGAATAATTTAGAATACTGTAATCATAAAATGCTTTTCTAAGTATGCATTTTAAAGCTTAAATTGTTTTCTGCAAAATGGTATTGAAATATTTTTGTTAAAAGGAAAATTTTTTGGCTAGATATGATGGTGATGAAATAACATTTTCTTTCCTATTTTGATACATAGAAGTCCTTAATATAAATCTGTTCTTTAAAAGTGCACCTTAATTACATTTATATATTTATTTTCTGCATTAAAACATGGCTTTTAATGGAAATTTCAAAATCCGCTCACAAAATCGTTGTATTTGTTCTTGTAACATATTCTTTGATTGAGTAGTTTCAGCATTTTAAGGTAAGATAAATATAAAATCCTAGAATGTTATAATACAAGTGAGCAACTTCGTTTTTATTTGTGGCTGTAAACTGTATCCACTTTCCTCTTCTGTGTCTATATAATGATTCAATTTCAGTTAGAAAATTGAATAAGTACACTTTTAGACATCTCATGTAGCAAAACTGACAAAAACCTGGATGTTTTGCTACTTTATTGTATTTGGTTTAAATTTTGTAGGCCTTTATACTATTGAAAATTGTTGAATTGTATTTTGTTAATTTGAATGTTAAAAAATACGAAATTAGATTTTAATAATTTGTAATCTATAAAGATAATCGCTTTTATGCTTAGTGTTGATAGCTAAAAGCACCCTATTACAACTTCTTTTTTAAGTAATTAAGATATGTTTTGATTTAAAATTTCTCATTAAGATTTCCTGGGCAGTTATTTTAAACTGACATTTACTTTAAAGTAACTACAACTAATGTTTTTTTTCTTCTTACTTTTTTCAATTTTGAGGTTATTACAAAATTTTCCTTAGCGAAATTGGGCTGTTTAATTATTGTTTTGCCCAGAAGAGGTTCAGGTGAAAAGTTTCAGAAGCTATGCTTTTAAAGCATTTTATTCTCACTCATTCATGCTTTATATGTTTATTATTGATGAATTTTGATAGTTTGTTATGGAAATCTGATGCTAAATTCTCATTAAGTACTGATTGCTAAATCCAATTCTTCGTATTGTGCAAATCATAGCTATTAAAAATTCTGCTGCCATAAATTATTTTCCATTCATTGTCAGATGTTAATAATTTAATTATATTAAACTATATGAGCAAGACATTGTAAGAGTTGTTGAGTACATTCCAACTTTTTTTTGGGATTTTATGCGTTAAAGAAACGTATCGAAGTACAAACATGAGAAACAAGCATTGAAGGAAACATAAATTATTTCCTTACACTGACAAGTACTGTTTCCAATCACTGACAAATACTGTTTCACAAAAAAAAAAAAAAAAAAAAATACAAATTGTTGTCCAGTTTTGTCCTCCAACAGTAATGCACGTTTCCATGCTATGAAGTCCTTAGTGTACATTTTTCGATAGTTCCCGTTAAGGGCTTTGTTACTTAAATTACAATTGCAGCTGCATATTTATGAGAAATACCTGGCTTCTTTAAAAGTTTATATTAATCATTCTATTGTATATATATATTTGCTCATTAATGATAAGTTTTGATTCTTTCCATAACAAGAAACATTTATTATAGTTTACTCTGCTATACTTTAAGGTTTTATTCATGATCTCTAAGTCATCTAGTATATATAAACCTTCAGTATTTCCATCATGAGAATTTAAAAGCAAAGCGGTTGTAAAAAAGGAAGCCATACAGAATCTTTTTGTGAGAAGGAAGTGAGTAATTAGAGTTGTATGATCTGCATCATTTGAAGCTACAAAAGCATCTTTTTCACTTAAAATACACTGCTTCTACATTCGCATAATGTGAATGTAGTAGTGGTCGTCTTCAACTTCGAAACATACAACTCAAAGATATCTTCTTTTTTGTTTTCTTCGCAGGTGGAGTAATCAGTTTTCTCACTCGCTTTGAAATTACAACTGAGAGTCGACAGAGGATTTTATATACATTTTGTATCATATCATCCAATTAATAGCTTGGAAATGTGAGGAGTATAGAATACGTGTTATTGAATAATCCCTTGTTTTGCAAATTTTCTACTTCATTGATAAATTGCCTGTGCTGTTACATTCATTTTTGTTTCGTGAATTAATATATAGTAGAGATTTTTGTTACGCTTATTAAGCAATGTTGCGTGCTTTTGCCTAAATGCTTTTATCAACAGTAATATATTCTTGTTGCTTTTTATTATTACAAAAATTACAATATTCTTGCGATTACTTCTCAGCATCAACAGTTGCGGAAAAATTCCTTACAGAAACCGTAAAATTCAACGACATCCAACAGATTTGGTGTAGTGCGTATATGGTGAAACAGTCTGCAGACTCAATCACACATTAAGATGTTTATTCAACACAAACATACAGGTGACAAAAACACAGCCGAGACTTACACAAGAACAGCATTTACAATAAGTATCAGGACACTGGTAGCTAATCGGTAGTAAACAGCTGCACTAAGTGGCCAGACAGAACTCCGCAGGAAGAGAGACTTCACATAACTATTCTTTTCTCCTCAAAGGGCTGCTACTCTTCACTGTCTCATCGCTTTAGCAGTACTCAAATGCAGACTCACTACTGTCTCGACTGTATAACTGGTTATTCTGCACACTACTCGGTGCTTCTTCAATACTTGACCCCAAGGCACAGAACACAGATCAATCCTCACTAATCGCTTGAACTCCACTCAACTGATTCAATGCTTGTGCTTCGCTCAACTCACTCAACTGATCAAACGCTTGGTCTCTCGACATTTCATGGTTTCCGAAACGTGTCAGAGAAAGTTCTAGAAAGATCACTTTAAATCACCTTCTAATGGACCTATTACCAAACTTCCTGAAAATTCTAGAATCTTTCATTTTGTCGCTAAATTTGTCACCAAGTCGCCATGCTCGGGGCTTATTAATCCGGCATCCATCAAAGCTGACCGCAAGACTGTTTTTCGTACGAGGAAATTAACTGCGCTGAGAAGCAACATTACAGATTCGTAACAATATTCTTGTAATTATTTTTCACATTTTGAAACACGATAGTATATTAAAAGATTGCAGTTTTGAGATTTTGATTTTTTTTAAAGCTCTTTGAATGAAAAAAAAAATGCAGCATTTCGTCCAATTTCTGTTAATCCAACACAAAGACTAATTTAGTATCCTTATATGAGTTTTCAAAAAAAAAAAAAAAAAAATCCTACAATTATTCTTATGTAAGAGTTGCATAGTTTCTAATGCAATGTACCAAAAATTAGTTATTTGAAATGAGAGTGATTACTGTCATCTTGTTACCACTTTTATGTATGAATATGTGTATGAGTATAGGTTTCAAGTGTCTGAATAGTTTTGATCATTTCTTAACAAGAAATTGTTCTAAATCTTGTTGTTATTCTGGTTTTACCAAAAAATGGTTTAGATATTGAGAGTAGTGCTTATTTAATAGGGAAAAGTGTATCCTTTCTATATCATTGTATTAAAAAAAACACTCTAAATCTAACTGAAAATTGTTTATGCATAAATTCTGTTTGTTGCTTGAATCTTTTATGAACGCTGTTTTAAATAATAAGTGGCTTTGTGAATTGTTGTAAAGTGTGTTAAAACATACTTATCTATTTCAGGAAACTATAAATAATTTGTTTTACCAGTGTGTTCGTATACTGAAAGATGGAAATCAAATACGTTGCATGAATGCTATACAGGTACTTTTAGTGTCTAAAATTGTTTTAATATTTGATTTGCATTCTTTATAGTTGATGCACAAATAATTATTCATTAGTCATAAATTATTTTTAAAATTGCAATACTGCAAAATACAATATGGAAAAAAAAATAATGAATATAGTTGGATGAACACACTAATATAAATTTACTTGAAACTAAATTAAAAATGTACTGGTATAATTTTTGTTCAATATTTTCAATTTTTATGTAATTTTTACTGTACCACATCTTATTCCCCACTTCTTTTAAACAATTAAGTACGATTTTATTGTTATTATTATTTTCAAAAATAAACAATAAAAAGACTTCATTTTTCAGAAAAATTTAAATTTATTTAAAAAAATTGAATACTGACATTAACTTTCTGAATTTCAGATGAGATAATTTGGATAGGATGGTGGGGTGGGTAAAAGTTAGCTGGGTCGTTTATGCGTGTCCTATGTAACATGAAATTCTAATTATTGATTATTATTGATCTAATTATTAACCAAAATGTACCATATTAAATTCATATAATCTGAAGGACGAAATACCACTCTAATAATAGAAAAAATTCTTTGTGAACGCATTCTTAATGATGTTGCCATAGGTCCTCGATTTCCAAGGCCGTGTTAAATATCAGACTTCTGACTTTTCTTAATGCTTAATTTTCACCATTTATGGTTTTAAATTATAATTTTTTGTAATTTTATGGCAAATTAGGGAAATAGCTGAATTTTAAGGCTATTTGGGTAACCAATTACTTAATTTGACCGAACTATTTTACAGTATAAATAAGTTTTGTATTTGCAGCTTTTCCATGTATACGTATTACGTAATATATAAATGTAATAAATCCGTTTGCTATTTTTGAACAGTAATCCTTTTTTATCTTATACAATAAATAGCATGTAATATTAACAGTGCTATTGAATTTATGTAATCCTTACCCACTTTATTCATTTTAAAACTGAACATGCTCTTTTGTGACTGCTGAATTTTCTTATTTTTCCAAGCATTATTTACATTGTTATTCATCTTCTGTGTGCCGTTGAATCTATACCTAGTTTTTAAACAAATGTATTTTTTGATATCTTGAATTTTTTTTAAAGAATCGCAAGTTTACATTTATTTAAAATGGAATTCACATGAATTTTTAAGAACTAAGGGAAACTAATTTCTAATAACCTAAAGCTATGATTTAACTATTAAATTCCTGTGTTATTGTTTGTTAATCTTGTCAAGAATTGCCAGTGGTGTGATAACAATTGTCTTAATTTTCTCAGATGCTTTATTAACAGTATATTTACTTCAATAAACACCAAGAGGCAAAATAGTGTCTTTCATAACATTTGTATTTTTCGAAGAATTTATATTTCAGCAAATTTCAAACACATTGATATTTAAATATGAAAGTCAAATGTAATCGATGTTTTCTGCATGAAATAAGAAAAGCGTATTCTTGATATGTTGAATTCAAAAATTTAAAGGTCTGATTGTCATATGTACTTGAAATATCAAGTATTTTAGGTTATTTTCTTTGTGTGATTATTGCTGTAAAATAATATGACTTGCCATATGGTTCATTAAGAGATGATATGAAATGCTAATTCATCAATAATTTTTCTGTAAAAATTTTCCGAACTCATATGTTGTAAAAGCAATTTTCTACCCTTCCAAATTTATTTCATATATTTTTAAACATTTCTTCTTCCATTTTCTACACACAAATATTTTTTTTTAAATAACCACTTCAGACCTTTTCTTACCTCTCACATCCATGCCAAACTGATCAATACCAATGAATGCTCTAGAAATCTGATGCAGTGTTTGACAACGGATTCTTAAACTCTCCGAGCTTTTGTGTATGCGTTAGGATGGGTTTAATTCGTTAAAATAGAGGGGAGAGGAAAGATGAAAGGAAGGAATGTTTACATTTAACAATAAAATAAAGTCAGATTACTCGCAGAGTGAATTAAAATGATATGATCAGAAACGATACGTTATTCACATACGAGTGAAAAAATTGAGTAAAAAAGTATCTTAATAGGGCGAAAATCAAGATCACAGAATGACGAAGAATTCCGGAAATGCGCTCATCCTTCCGCGTCTCTTCCCTTAATGAGATAGAATCTTCGAATCGTTGTCATCTCAGAATACTGAAACGAACAAGTAATAATAGTATGGTTAATGAAAAGGCTTATGCTGTATATATTGTATTTGAAATATTGTTTTCTACGCCATGTAATTTTATTATTTATATGTTGTTCAACTTGTGTTAATTTTTTTGTTCAAATAATAATAATGAAGTTCTTTATTATTTTTGATAATTATTGTTGTGCAAGTTAGCACTCACTTTATTGCATTATCCTTTCTTCTGTTGTCCTGTTTGAAATCTTGTTTTGTTTATCTTTTAATTCATAAAACAATTGGAGTATTTCCTATAATTTTGATTATTCTTTGTTGTTTTTAATTCAAAAATCAGGTTAAATGAACTAAAGTAGTTCAAGTGTCTCATTAACAATCTATTCTTTAACTATAGTAATCAATTTCAACAATTTAAAAGTTTAAAATTTTGAATTGTGCAGTATCTCAGTTTGACTATTTTTTATTATTTGCCTGAAGTTGATTTAAAAATAGAAAATAATAATGAACATTTAGCATATTACTAAGTAAAAAATCATTATATGATTTATGATATCAAATAATTTAACATTTTTCATTTTTAGACATTATGTGCTCTTGTTCATGGTGTCTATGGAAAAGCCCCTGGGGATTATGGTTTTGATGTAATTAACCTTTTAATTGGTTTCAGTTCGGCTGAGCATCTCATGCAAGTAAGTGGTATCTTATGAATGCAATTTTCTTATTTTTGAAATTTGGGAAAAAAGTTTGTTTAGCTTCCTAGTAGGATCTGGATTCCTTTTTTTTTTTTTTTTTTCCATGTTGATCATTTTACTAAATTTTTGAATCTGTAGCATTACTCAAAATTTTCATGATGTAAAGTGGTATTTGATCTTTAAAAATAAATTTTTGCTCAGTTTTTAATAATAAGATATTAGAATTAATCCTTAATTTTATTTGAAGTCATATTTCCTGGTGATTATTAAATGTTTTATTTTATTAAGTGGAAATGAATGTGAGATGTCTGAATGGTTAATACTTTGTTATTCATTAAATTGTAAAAATGAATTCACTGCCGCCATATTACAAAAAAAAAATTATTTTATTTTATTTTTGTGCTTATTGTGAAAATGTATATTTGTGATCTAGGAAGGATGGATTGAATCCACATTAAAGTATTAACTTTCATTATTGGCAATCATTTTGTTTTTAAAAAATTGAATTTATTTTTTAGATTTATTTTAATTATCATCTTTGATTTTCTGCTTGAAGTAATGTATATTACAGTGGAATGTTTGATGGAGATATTCGTTACATTTTATATTTGTTCTAATCATCTTATTTTCCTTTCAGACTTTGATTGAACGGCTGTCTCATATTCTTTGCAATGAATATCCATCGAATTTGAAATCTCTAGTCTTAAAATTTTTATTGATTTTAGTTACTGTGAGTACTCACTCATTTATGTCCTTTTTTTTCACTTGATTATGTTAATTAAAATTGTGCTGCAGTTAATAATTTAAGAGTCAATGCGCATTTTTATTTGAATATTTTTGCTAGCCATGGAAATGAAAATGTTAATTTTAAATGAAAAATTAAGTACAAATGTTAAAATATAAAAAAAATCATATTGCTTTTTTAAAATGAAAATATATAAAGTGTTTATCATTTTTCCTCCTTAAAACCCATTTTTATGAGAGTCAGAATAAAATATGAGTATACAGTTTTGTAATATTTGATTATTTTACTGCATATATGCAGTATCGTCTGTCTTTGCGTCACTTAAATTACCAGAAATATGGATTATTAAATATTTTGAAGTCTCTGATATGAGGTTTATTATTAATCAGGTTCAAACTATTATTATTATTAAAAGATAAACGGGCATAGTGGAGCTACTGTTATTAAAACAAAAGGTGACAAACGCCGATTACAATAAGAGTTGAAGGAAGAAAAAAATGCTTGCCATAGGCCCAGAAAAGTAATAAACTTTGTTTTGTTTGTTAAAACTTGGATCGAAAATAGTTATCGATTATGTGGATGGCATATTTACATGAAATCGAATTTTCTTCTTCCGGCTCACTAGAATGAAGTGCTGTTGAAATTAATGTTTCGTACTGCTAGTCTGAACATATATTTGCATAGCATTTCATGTTTAAATTTTTTTTTCAAGAGTAGAGATTTTGGAATAAAAATTGAAAAATTCAGTGTAGAGCATATTATATAATTGTTCTTGATTGTATTAAATTATTAATTGTCGAGTCTTTGCTGTAAAGAATCTTCATGGAACAATTTTTTCCCCAAAATTTTAAATAGCTTAAGGACTTTCAAGGCTTTTTAAGATATTAACATTTTGTAAATTATTTTCCGACTTGCTCAAACTCATGGTAAGAATGCAATATAAATTTAGGTTACGAATAAAAGTTTAATGACTGATAAGGTTTGATATAATTTTAAGCCTTGTAATGTTTTTCTTTGTTTCCTCTTCCCTTTATTTAAATTATTTTCTTTTACAAATAGGCGACTGAAAACGTAAGCCAAAATACATTGCTGGAGTATCTTATGATGAATAGTGCATTTGAAGCTATTATACAGGTATGTATCTCATCTTATAAATGTCTTTCATCTTTTTAAATGTTATTTTCTTGAAATTTTTAAAATTTCCTACATTATTTCATTATTTATTCAAGAGCACTTATTAAGTTTTGAGAATACTGTATAAAGATTTTCCATGAACTTACCTTTCAAATTTCATAAAATTACTTACCTTCTTAAAGATTTCATTTGACTGAGAGAGAAAAAAGAAATTTTTAAAGAATTTATTAAGGATGTTGTTATTATTATGCTGGACTAGCATCACATCATGGTCTGGTTGCTTAGGCATCAGAGAAAGAAAACTAAATTAAAAAAAATATTGGAAAATGAAAATATCAATTCTATGTACAAGTTTCAATAAATTAAACAAGCTCTTGCACCATTTTTTAAGGACTAATTATCACATAAATAATATTTTAAATATAAATTTATTTTTAAAATTCGTAAATTTAAAAGCAAATATATCTTATTAATCAATCTATGTTACTTTTCTTAAAAGAATATTGAGCGAAAATAACATAGATGAATGTTAATTTTTTAAATGTTTTGTTAATTTGAAAGATCGAATTAATATCGTTGATGAAATAACTAAAATTGTTGTTCTTTTTTATTATCTTTTCCAAAGCAAAATTGTAAATTGACGCTTTTAGTTTATGTTCTAATTATACATATAAATATCAGAAGTAATAATGATTAATGTGAGAGATGTTACACTTTGCATATATTATAGTGCATGAATATGCAGTATTTTGGGAATATCTTTACATACTTTATATAGATAACTGCAATTAAAATGTAATTTTCGTCTAAATTTGCACCATAGTATTGAAATATAAGATTTTGTTGTTAGCATATATACTGACAACTTTCACCTTACTGTAATATATCATCACTTTGAAAGATTTAAAGTGATGAAACATTATCACATTCTGATGATTAATTTTTGCTAGAATTATTACTATGATGTCCATAAATAAGTTATTTGATTTTTCACTTGCTGAAATGAAATATGTAAGTTGAATTTATATTAATAAATATCAGATTAAAAAGTATTTAGTAAATATTCTCAAAAATAAATTAAAATATTTTGCACAAAAAATAGACGATATTAGAAATTGGAAGGTATTGCTATTTAAAACTTAATCAAAGGAAAAAAAATCGACCTCTTAATTTAAATTGAATTTTTGCATTAAGTAAATAAAATTGAATATTATGCCAGAGGAAGTAAAATATAAGCTTGGAAACGTTGACTTAAAAAAAATTACTTAAAACCTACAAAATTTGTGTCTTGTTATAAAAATAGTTTTCCTGCTTTGAGATTAATTTTTAACTGTAAAGGTGTAACTCTTCTTTGACATTCGAAACAATTTGTCAACCAGAATATTGAGAGAATATACTTATTCTTTATCATTTATTTCGGCCTACAAGATATTATCGAATTATATATGAATATTAATTTAATATTAAAATATGTGCTGATTCTGATGACACTAACATAATATTAATTGCATTGCAGCTTTTAAATGACACAAAATCGAGACAAAATCATGGATATGATGCTGTATTGTTATTAACAATACTTGTCAATTATCGTAAGCATGAGGTAAATCTGGCTTTATTTTAATTAGTGTTCTTTATATTTCTTATATTTAAATTAGTAGATGTTTTTATACTTTTATTTAAAAGAATTTAAAGCGTATATATTTAAGGTTTTTAAAAGCCTTTTCTATCTGCAAATTACCTGATTATTATGTGGCAATTTTCACAGACTGTATCATTAATACTGTTATACTTAGTACTACTGTACCATTACCACTACATACTCTATATTTTCTTCTAGATAACAAGCAGTTTTTGTTTCAATATTATATATAACATTGTTAAAAGACCATCTTCATGAAATGACTGTTATAAAAATAAGCATTTATGCATGCTGTGTAACATTTAATTAAACATGTATTATATTTAAGCTGCAAATTTTTAGTGATTGTTTGTTTTGGATAGCAAAATCGAATTTGATAATTATGTTTTTTGCATATGACATTATATCCATTCAAATTTGTGATAATGGATAAGAATTTTGTATTAACACTTAATCAGAATCAGTTTTATGTAATATTTATATTCTTTAAGTATATTTGAACCTTGGAGTAACGAGGGTAAGCGGCGCTTGAGATGTAATATGATTTTTTCGGGTATATTTCGGGGCATATGATCCCCTCCTAAAAAAGTGTAAAGATAATGTAAAGATGTAAATATCTCCCAGGTATATTCCCCCATACATAACTGCAAAAAGTGGTATAGCTGCAGTAACATTTTGTTTCTTTGGCACTCCATAAGAATGGCTCCCAGACATCTAAACTCCCTTTGCCCCCCTCCTCCCCCCGTCGCCATTACATTTAAGGTCTCAAAATCATTTTCAGTTTTATAAACTTTTTCAATTAGCTTAAAGCAATTTTTGCTTAAAGCAATATTTTTCTTACCTGTTGGATTTTTGAATATTTATCTTAAATATATTGCAAAGCAAGAAAATAAAGTAGAAGTATAAAGCATTATTTAATAATGCTAAATTTTTTATAAGTATAGAGTACACATTAATGAAATTCAGTTGATTTTATAATTATTTTTGGTTATTAATATTGAAGAATTTGAAATTATTTCTAGGGAACTTAGATAAAATCAAATCCTATATAGAAAATAGAATACTGGGACCTTGGATATTAATGTTGGCTTACATTATTATATTTTTTTGTTCCAATTTTAAATCATTCATCTTAATTTGTGTGTGTGTGTAATGAAGTGCTAAATGCAGTTATGAAAAAGCCATTGGGATCTTCTTTTTAAACTGTATATTATAGACTCATGGCGAGCTGTTTTAAAGTCTAATAGTTTGAAAACGTATCTATAATTAACAAATTTTGCTAATGATATAAGAATCTCTTTTATTATTATTTTTTTTTTATTTTATTTAGGCAGCAAATCCATACATTGTAAAATTGTCAATTATTGATCGTGAAATGTCTTTAAATGTGAGTATTTACATTATATTCTTTATATTAGTAATTCATGACGCACATGGAAAAATATATTCTCCCTTATGGTGTTGGATCTTGTGGTATTCTATTGTTATAAATTAATTCGAGCCAGCTGATCTTTTTTTTTTAAATCTTTGCTAGTTTAGTAAATTATTTTTTTAATTAGAAAAGGATGGATAAAACAGTTCGAGAAAGTTAAATTTTTCTTTTTGGAAATTGGATATGACCTTTCTGTTGCTTTTAAATTTTTGTCATATTTATTTTGAACTAGCTTGTTTTATTATAAGTAGAAATATTTGAATTTCTGAGCATGTTACATTGTGCAGCTTATGAATTGACTAAGTAATTTTAAAATTCTGTCTTTTAATGACCAAGTGCACATCTCATATGCTTTTGATTTAGTGAGTTTACTTTAAGACATTAAAAAAACTAGGAAGTTATTTTGTGTAATGGGAATTTGTAAAAGTCTTAGTTTTGCAATCAGAAGATCAAGATTTCTGATTTTGAATAAATATCTACCTTGTGAAAAAATTTTACAACTCAAATATTATTTTTTTTGTTATGGTGTTAGTAATTTCGGGGAATATATTACCATCTATCATACAATCCTTATCATTTTATTGCTATTCAAGAATGCCCCTCTCCGAATAAAGCTCACCAATGCTGTACTTTAAAATGGGACCATTGTCTAACAAATCTTTATGCATAAAGTGTAAAATTTGTCGTGTTTGTTTTATAACAAATAATGAAGTATTGGCTTTTCATTTCAGGGGTTTGGACAGGTTGTTTCACAGTCTTTGTCAGATTTTAACAGGTATTTCCCAATATTATTTTATATAGATTAGTCTTCCTTTACTAATATCTATTTTTTATGCAGAATTTAGAAATATAAAAATATCTCTTATATTCGTCATTCTGTTAGCCTTAACAATTGCTATCATTAAAATTGAAAATTAAACTAATGAAAAAAAAAATACTCTCATCTTGAGTTTCTGTTAATGGGGAGATGCATATTTGAATGTGGATAATTCCAGTTATGTATTTATCATAATGAATTGTCTGGAAGATATAGGTACAACAAAGAAGATCTTGGATAAAAATTGATGAATATGAATTCTGAACTATAGTAATATATCTAGCATTAATTTTTTACTTGTTTTATGCAAATAATATTTGAATTGGCAACCTAATAGGGACCAAGGGTGTCGAAAACTAAATTTTGATGTGAGATTTAAAATACAATTTATATATGTAATTTACGAAATTTGTCCTTTATGCCATCTATTTATAAATACTCCATGACTTCCTATTCATGTCTATATTTATTGCATGAAGAGGCTGACAATCAAAATGCTGTTATATTGTCATTGTTATAAACTCATAAAATTTATGTTATTATGCCTTAAAATAGAAATATATGTGTATTTATGTGCATATACAAATATTTAATTTGTTTGGAAACATAATATTCTCGAATTTTCCTTTATCTTTCTCCATTGCAAGCGCCTATTAATCATTTTCAATGTATTTAACATGGCACTGTTATTACCTATAGAGTTATTCAAATGCTATGTAAAATCTTATTCTGTTTCGGCAGTATCCACTTTATCTGATATGCTTTTCGTATTTCTTAAATATGTAATTTTAATAATTTACTCGTAGTCCTAAAAGTTTTTATGTGCGTTGATTAGATGCATACTTTAGTTTTTATATATTGAGAGAGCTTCTTTTATTTTATTAGTAAGCATAGATATATTTAATAAATAAAATATAAAGATTTCTCAACTTCTTTTTCTCATAACAGATGATTGTATATAATATGTAATAATGCATGATATTTGCAGAAAATTTTGTGAAGAAGAGCTTGAAACCCACTACAATTTCTGGTCATCAGTGACTACATTTGTGAGTAATAAATTTAGTTTTTGTATTAAGACTCCAATTGAATCGATGATTTTTCTTATTTTACATTTTAACATAAAGTTCATCTCATCAGTGGGAGAAAAATGTTTTAAAAATTTAAAAAAAAAAAAAGAAGAGGGGCTTATTTTATTAAATGCATGTTTTAAATAATCCTGTCCCAATAAGCCATTAGTAATTTGCTGCTGAAGGAAAACTATTCAGTCCTGTATAGATTATACTACTTGATTCTTATATAATACAGAAGAAAGTTTTATTAATTGCAGCTTGAGAAATATTGTGTTAACAATATAATAAATTTAACGTTAATTACAGTGATTAATAAATAAAAATATGGACTAGCTACTGAATTCTAGACTATGTTTATGAATATTCAACAACTGTTAACAATTCTCGAGCATATGTTGGAATTTGTTGAAGTTTTATTTTTTAAGGGAGCATTCTAAAAAACGGAGAGGAATATTATGTTTTATTTTATTTCTCAGTTCATTATTTTTTTGTACAATCTAAAATTATTTACTTTTTAAAAATACAACATATCATATCGCTTTCGTTTTAAAGTATCTGGAAAACTATCACGAATCAAAGAGCTTTTTGAAACAATACTTATATACAATAAATTACCGTTGGAAGTATTGGGTAAAGACTATTGCTCTGTAACACTGGACCAAGTATAATTATCATTTTTTTCCTGATTTCCTTTTTTTTTACTATACCTTTTCAAGATTTCGAGTATTAGATTGATTTTGTAATTGAAGAAATATTTCTTTAATGTATATATGGCTTGTTGTAAATCTTACTCTATTTAATAAAGTTTGAAAAATAACAAAATATATATTGTGCGAATTTACATATTCATATGTTTGAAGACATACTTTCATTTAAATGAATTATGTTAGTTAATTCGCTTGGTGTTTAGAAATGTTTTTTTTTTTCAAAGAAATTGTGAAGATATTTTTTTAATGAATTTTAGGGATCGTAAAAAAAAATCCGTAATATTGCATTAAAATTAACCTTTTTTGCCAAGTTGTTTTTGTGGCAAATTGAACTAACTCATAACTTTTATCCAACTCTCATTGTATGCATTTGATTTTGCCACATGATTTTTACAACTTTTGATTTCACTCTTTCCTATTTTATATTTTCGAAAATATTGCCATAAATCAAAAATGGTTTATAGTGAGTGATTTCGTTATAATTTAAGGATAGTATAAGGTGTGAATTCTGTTAATGTATCTATAATACTTGCTAAAAGCTGTACTAAATAGCTGCTTATTGATTTCGGTACAGATTACCTATAATAAAATAACCTATTTGATGCAACTGCTTTTAATTTTTTTTGTTAATTTTTATATGAGAAATGAAATCCTTTCAATAAAAACAGAAAATTTTGAATAAATTTTAAGATTTCTAGGAAAACTGGAACACTAGTTTCTATAAGATTTGATAAATTTCACTTTATAGAAATCCTAAATTTTCATGCTAAATTTTATTGTATTACAGAATGGTATAGTTTTTTTTTAAAAATTGCAATTATTACATTTCCGTTGCTTATTTGTAAGGCTTTTTTTTAAAATCATAACAAAAGGTTTAGTTATTTATCTGGGATTTGTGCTTAACTTAATGCATGTTTTCAAGAAAAATAATACTGTTGATGAAACGCTTACATTATGAGGAAATTTTTAAGTGGCTAACTCATTCAATCCTTTGTTCAATAATCATTCAGGTGTCTTCATGAGTTTCAAAATTATCTGTAGTTAAGAAATAAATCTTTGCCATAGTTCATTTAGTTAAACGAACAAACACCAATTTGCATACCAACAATGAAGTAAACTGCCATTAGAAGTACTAATAATGAAATTAGAATAGGCTTCATGGACTTCTTTACTGTAAAATAATCATGTGATTTCGCCAGCAACAAATAATAAACTGTATTAATAAACCTTTATTTATTTATTATTTTTTTTGTCTTCATGAGTTTTAAAATTATCACTTTGGTCACTTAGAATTACCTACATTTCTGTAAATTGAATTAAGTTAATATATATGCAAATACCTGAAATGCATTAAGATTCACAAGTTTATTATATTTTTAAATTAACGTGGAAATCTTCGTAGAATTTTCTGAATGATTTTTAATATTTTAGATAGAAAGTATGTTTGTATCTGAAGAACGAGAGGCGGATAAGCTTAATATTAGGTAAATATTCATTTCTGAAATTTTCTGTTTACTCATGAAAGTAAATTGTAATGATGCTTAATTGTTTTTCTGTTTTGTAAACATTTAATTCATAAAAAGCCAAACATTATCTCTTAAAAATTTAAATGGGTATTTAGTGGTTTTTCATGACAATACGAAGAGTAAATGGAGAACTTTCGAAATTCTGTTACCTTGAAAGTAGTGTCTGATATTACCCATTTTTATCTTCAACTATCCCATGTTACTTTATTCTAAAATATTCTCCAAATATTTCCTAATCCAAATCACACTTTTTTATTTAATTGTTTCTATCACGTGCTCTAAAAAAAGAAAACTGATTCTGGTGTTCTCAATCACTGAGCGAAGAGATAAAAGTCCCTACTGTAATCTACTGTGAAGAGATAAAGTAACACTTACGGCTTAGTTTCAAAAGTACCTAAAATTCCCTTTACTAAATCGACACACTTCAAAGAAATTCCTAACAGAATGTCTTAGTAAAATCACTTGATGAAAAATTATTTTCACTTTAATCTTGTGTTGCTATGTAGACAGACCCGTTGTCTTTTCATTCTTTCCCAATTAAAAATTATGACCACCCGAGGAAAAATAAGTTGAAGTTTATTCATTCTAAATCATCAATTTTTAGAAAATCTACTGTGAAAGTATCGGATTAACAAAGGAATAATTTCATGTAAAAACATTTGATGGAAGGGGAGGGTATTAACTTATTTGGATGACTTGTTTTTGTTTCTTTTTATTTAAAAAAAAATTCATGATTTTTTGTAGTTGATGCTAGTAAATTATTTATTAGTATGTAATATACATATTGATGTTTGTAGTAATTTTTTTTTCAGGATAAATAAATAATTTGTCTCTTCACCAATGATTTGATCTAAGAAGATACTATTTATATATTGAACCCCGTAAAATGCCATTAAACATATGTTTATGGGTTTGTCACTATTTAAACATTTATTATAAAACATTTTATGTATTTTTAAAGAAAAATATTTTGTTGAAATCTGTAGTTGATTTTTAGGGTTCTATATTTATAGAAAACATATTCCTTTTCAGTGTATGAACAATTAAATGTTTTAACGTTTAAAATCACTAAATTGGAATTATATAATATTCATTTTGGTGTTGAAACAATATCTTTAAGAACAATTTTTTTTTATTTCACTTTCTATTTATTCTGGATTTTTTTTTTTCATTCTCAAGAAGATTTATACCTTTTCAAAACAAATCAAGACATTTACACCTGCATGAAATTCTTTCAGTAATTTGTAGAAATAATTTGCTCATTATATACTATGGATTCTTCCTTTTAATAGGGAAAATAATGCCGTTCTGCTTGCTTTATATGAAGTTGTTCATCTGAATAGGAATTTTCTTATTACTCTTACCCATGTATGTATGCAATTTTATGATGACTTATCTTACTTTTATTTTTATATTTATGAAAATTGTTTCTTTACTTAGGTTGTGAAATTTTAACTTTTGCTCAGTGTTATATATATCTTAACTGTTTATTTATAAAATTGACCCAAATGGCGCGAATCTCAAAATGAGTGAAAAGAGATAATATTTGCTTGATGTATTAGGCACTTAAAAAACCCTTTTAGATAAAAATTACAATCGGATATTTTTATCAGAATGACTTTCAAATAATTTAAATTTTCGGTGAACCATATATTTTTTATAAATAATAGCTGTGGGAATTTTTAATAACAACTGTTTTAACTGTTAGAAAAATAAAGAGTTCAATTAATATTGTTTATATTAAGAATATGATAACAGCAAGACTGCAAATGTAAATTTTCTTTATATTATGACAAGGGAAATTGTCTAGATATAATTAGTTTTGGATATTCCAAAGGAAAGGGAAAAAAAGAGATATAAAAATCAACCAAATTCTGGATGCCCCATTGGTGAGCCGAGCTATAACAAATCGCCTTCATCGATTCAATTAAAAATTTCTAAAGCCCTTTTTAGTATACCGAACAATATTCATGAGATAAATACAAACGGTGTATGTTTATCTCAAAATTCAGTCAGTTGATTCCATAATTCATCACTGCTGTCATTGCTTAGCAGCAGGAGGAGTAAGTTAATAACTGGAAATTTTTTCTTCCTATTATATATCTTACGGCTGTATTGAAAATATTCATTTAGTTTGACCCTAATAATTTACTTAATTATTTATTGTGAAAAATGCATTGTATCAGTTATACTAATATGAAATTATTTTCTGTTCTAATAAATGTTTTAGCAATATTGGATTTTTTTTTTGTTGATTAATTTTGCTTTCATGTGTTTTAATTTCACTGTATTTTCTTTTGTAGAAAATTATATAAATCTAAGTGATTTTTTTTATCTGTTTCCTCTTGTAATAGTGCCAAGTTGATGCTTCAGGTTCATCTGTGTCTCCATCTCCCTCTGAACCTATTGATATGATAAATTCTTGTATGTATAATTAATTGCACATTTTTTAAAAAAATTTAAAAAAAGTTTGAGTTTATAAAAGTTATATAAAGTTTGAGTTTACTTTAAGGTCCAATTAAGTTGATTACACCTTAGAATTTTTTAACCCTGTTCATTAAATGATTTTTTAATGTTGTGAGACGCATCTTGCTTTTGAAATTATTTCGGTTTTTGTTTTTGTTTTTAAGATGTTCCATTATATACAAAAGAAGATATATATCACTGCATGTTAGAAAATTAATTGCACTATTTAATATCCAACTGCTTGGCATTGATTTCAGAAACACCAAAGCAATTCAATGTTATTCTCTGCCAAGAGCATGCACTAAAAATGCTCCACGACTTTGGAAGGTAAAAGAAGAAAAGATTAACGCATTCATCGCTAATTTTTTTTTTTTTTAGTTTGTACCTCTCTTTCCCAGTTTCATTTTTGTTATATAAATCAAAGAAAAAGGTTTGTGCTGGATGAATTGAATTTACCCAAAATAAATGTTTGACCCCTCTCTTTGTGCTATACATTTATCATCATTATCACAGAGTTAGTTTTAAGTGACATCTTCTTATCATTCGTTAGAAGCTCTCATGTGTATTAATCAAAAGTATTTTCTACTGCAGGAAGGAAAATCAAGACAGAAAATACTGGATTTTAGTACCATAATATTATTCTTTATATTTTATACAAAGTCTTAAGAATACCATCCAGCCCTTAACCTTTGTTCTACATGGGTTTCTTTCGAATCGTTGAAATCTGGAAAACTATTCAGAAATTTTTATTAAAAGAAGTCTCTAAGAATAAGATGTTATTGTTTGTATCAGGCAAAATATATGATAAATAGTTATTTGTTCATTTTGAAATTGATTGTAACTAGCTATTCTATATTTTTTTCCTTCTTTTTGCTCTAAAATAGTCTTGACAATGTATATTCTTGTGACAGATATGGTATTCTTTTTTCAGTTCAATTGCATTTTTGAATAAATGAAAAGAATTATTTTGAAATTACGTGTTTTAAAATATCTTAAATAATGTTAATAATAACTCAAAATTGCTCTGATTATCTGTTTATAAATAATATCTCCAAAGTCGCGAGGGAAAAATCTCTAATTTCCATTTGAATTTGGTAGGTTTTTTTAGGGTAAAGAAGAACTATGAAATGTTTTATTTAAGTTATAGTTTCTTCGGTTAGAAAAGAATGGTTTTCACAAATTATTTTTTATTTTTAACATCCAAAATTTTGCATGAAGTATTCAATATTTTCAGCTTTCCACTATGTATAAATTTTGCCGCTTTTGACTCAATTTAATAATTGATAATTTCTTTCTTTCAAAATACTTTAACTAATAACTAATATTAATGGCAAAAGGAATATGAGATCACGAAGAAGAATTTTATAAAAAGTTATGTTTCGTTTTATAAGTTTTTACCGCCAAATCGAGAATGTTGTACTTCAGGGCATACCCGAGACTGCTGTAACTACGTGAGAGGACAAAATAAATTTCTTTGATGAGAGTAGCAATATTCAATCTACGGAAGCGGTATTTAGTCGCTCATATGTGAGTTTATTGAATGGTTTGTTTATTATTAGAGAAATTGGGAGTGTATTCAGAATATATTAGAGGATTTTTTAAAGATTAGAAAAAAGTTTTTTGAAGAACAGCCTGATTCATTTAAAGAAAAAATTAGTTTGGATGATTTCTATTCTAATATTTTGAAATCAAAAGAATTTCTTGATTTTGGAGAAGTTGTAAAAATAATTCTCATGTTATCACATGGCAATGCGGCTGTGAAAAATAGATTTAGTTATCAACAAGGATATCCTTGTTGAAGAAATGAAAGAAGATTCTTTAATTGGTTTAAGAACTGTGTATGATGTCTTAAACTTTTATGGAAGTTTTTTAAATGTTCCGATTTCAGACGATTTGCTTCAGTATGCTAAATCAGCCTGTGAGAGATTTTATGCAGCATTAGGAAAGCAGAAAAATGTTGGGAAAAGAAAAAGAAGAGGAATCCACCAAACACAAAGCAGAATTGCAAATGAAAAAAATGAAATTGATTTCCGAAAATGCTGCAGAAATTGATGCCCAAATATATGAATTGGCAAAAATAAATAAATAAAAATAATAATCTTGCTGTGTAATGTTTTTTGTTAAGTAACCATTGAATAGTTTGTATTATGATAGCAAGAATGTTATTTTGTGTTTTATTTCACTTGAATCCTAAATTTTCTGTAACTTACTATTAAAGAGCATGAGAGATGACCAATATCTTTCTCCTTCCCCTTGATATATAAATTTTATCTTGCTAAATTTTAGGCAGTAAATAAAGAGTTGTTTTTTTTTTCTGTATGTAAATATAAACATTCTTTTAATGTATATTATTTCGAGTAGTGTCAAATTGTCGCTTCCTTTTCTTGCCTTTTTTCTTTTGTTAAAACTATGGATTATTGTTATTCGATTATAACTAACGCATGAGTGCTGTTCTCACATTTTCTTTTATATTTCATATATGTATAGGGAAAACACAGAGCATTTATTTTCTAGATTTTACTGACAATCCTGTATAAGTAATGGTTCTATATTTAAAAAATTATAAAGCCAAAGATGTATGTGTATTCCACTGTCATTCAAATTAATTTTTTCAAATTCCTTATATTGATTTAATTGAAGTGTAATTTTTCTTTTTAGCTCCATCGAAAGTTGAAAATGAACTTCCTCCTTCGAATTTGCTGGTCACATTCTTAGAATTCTCATCAATTATCATGCTGAATACCAAAGGTTCAGGAAACTCTACTATTTCCGTAAAAAATCAATTTAATCAATACTTGTTTTTAAAAAAAGACAGATTACCTTACTTGTAACATTTGTTAAAATCTGTTTTGAGAGAAGCATATAAACTTTGAAACGAATACATAATTCTGAATTAGAATATCATATATTAAAAAAATGGAGGAGGAAAGGATGATGTTCTAACTAAAAGTTAATTAATATTATTATTGAATACTCTTATAAAAGAGATTACTTTTAATTTTCTTTTTTAATTTTTGATTTTCATATTTAGTTTTAAATACTCTAATAAAATTTTGGAGACAATTTTTTAATTAATCAAAATAAAAATGCTCATTAATGGATGCCTACATGTTTAAAATTTTACAAACTTTTAAAAATTTCATTGGCAGCACCCGTTTTTACCAGTCTTGTATACGAAGTATAAATAAATTATTATAATCATCAAAAAATTCGAACACAAGAGTGTGACGAATCTCCAGGAGACCTCTTTGAGTTCTAAAAACACACTTTTGGCGTTATGTCTGCCTATCGGTGAGAAATATAACAGAAAAATGCTTGGAGCTAGACGGATGAAATTTGGTATATGGGCTTTTCACCAGATTTGAAGATTTCTATCTTAATTTTGACCCAAATCCATTCAAAGGAAGTACGTATGTGGTTTGCTTGAATTTAAATTAACGGGATAACTACAGAATGAAGAGAGCTAGATGGGTAAAATTCGGTACACAGTGTCGACACCTATCAAATTTTCTGCCAAATCCAACAGCCTGTCTATTCAGAGACATACTAATGCAAGAACTCAACAGCGCAGTGGCGTAAATTTACTTAATTTCGTATGTGATTTTATGATTACAATTTTAGTTCTGTGTCAAATTTTGGTTGCAATCGGCTAAGAAAAATTCGTCTAAAACATAAATTTGATTTGCGAATGCTATTAACTGCATGCCAGGAATTAATCGCCAAAAAACTCGTCAAGAATCATACGATAGAATCTGTAAAAATGCTAGATTCATGTCAAAGGTTAATGTTTCTTAACAATTCTGCGTCAATGCCATGCAAGGCGTTCTCTGCCTTACCCAATGTCCACAATTTTTTACAGGATGATGGGGGATAACACATTATTAGAAACTATTCAACAAAGTTTTAGGGAGACTACTCTCTTTGGTTGATGTCATGAATAGATTCCTCAAATTTTGGCTAATAAATCATGATATACATCAGGAGATGTTTGACTTTATCTGCTAAGAGGTTGTTCCCCTATTTAGATTTTTTAACACTTTTAAAGCATCTTTAAAGTTAAAATCTACATGTTACAATTTATTGATATGTGATGCATGATGAAATGTTACCATAAAAGTTTCTGATTGAAGTTCGATTTACACAAAAGTTCTTTTCCACAAAAAATATACAAAAGCAATGAAAGTTTTGTCAAAAATGTATCTAAGTCTCTATTATGCGCAATATAGAAAGTTTTGTTGTATGAGTGAAAGAAATAAAATTAAAAAATCTTTTATTGTGAGAAAAAATATTAATTTCAGAGTTACAATTAATATCTTAGTGAGAGAGAAAAAAAGTTGATGGATTTTTATTCTTTCTGCAATTTATTTTTGTGTTTCCCTGTCAATTTATTCTATTCCATTTATCATTGCTTGCTACTCATAAATATACATGGAATGCTTTGCCACTTTATTTTACTACAATATAAAAAAGCATTTATTTACTGATAAATGTAAATAAATTTTTTTCCCTTAATACTTTATAGGCAATTTAATGCTCTGTATAAGTGTTTTTTTTTATTGCAAAAGATTTCATTATATGAAGACATATATACAAGACATATGTATGTTGCAAACTTGGAATACTAATCGCAGAATTTTACTCTAAATGTTTATGCATTGATTCTACATATCTTTAATTACTGTTATTGTAGAATCTTTTCAAGCAGTTAAACTATTGAACATATTTTGCTGCTTCAGATGCAAATGGAAATTTAAAAGCAGGTATAATTATAAGAATAATATTCCATTGGATGTCTTTATGAAGTAACCAGCTTGATAATAGATTTATAATAAAACCTTTTTCATTTGGCATAAAAAATATACCATTTGTCAATCAAATATATTAATTAAAATAATAAAATTCATAAAAATAATTTAAAATTCATAAAAATGCATCTAAATTCAATATACAAGAAACAACACAATTACACTTTAAAATGTGAGAATAGTTCATGTTTAATTTTTACAGTCGTTCCTAAGAAAAAAAATTTAAATTCTTTTCAAACGACAGAAAACAACGCTTTAATTAGAAACAAAGATACTGCACGGTTGCTCATTTAATTTGAGGTCAAATAAAAAATTAATCACAGATACTTGAAAATCATTTATGAACTGTTGTCTCTGTAAGTAAGAAATTTTTTAAAGGATAACAATTTGAAAGTGAATTTAATTCGAAATTTTATTATTTTATATTAAAATATTTCTTTTTCTTATTTCAAAGACATTCTCACAGTGTCATCTTTTCCAAGAAAGTTATTAATCTTGATATTCAAGTAAATTGAAATTTATGATTTTTAAATTTTATTTGAATCGCTTCTGCCTTTCATTTAAATGTAAAGTGAAGAATGCATAATTCTATATTAGCAAAAAACTGTTGTAATCCAAAATGTTTATCAGTAGCTCGTGAATCATTAAAATTATGTGAAAATATCGTTTTTGTATATATATATCATGTATAAATGCAACTTGCACCCAAAAGTTAATACAAAAGGCTTTATCTAGTTATGTTTTGGTACCTGAATTTAAATCCATTTATGATTGCATACAATGTCTTAATTACAATTACATCATATTGAGACTTTTGTAAGAAATCTTGAATACATAAAACTAACAACAAAAAATATTAAATAATGAGAATTGATCCTTTATTTGTTACAAAATAAGGACTTTGTTTTGTATGATGTTTAAAATGTGAAAGTCGTTTTGTATCAATTGTAAATAAAAATGATTTGGGCAATATTTTGTAAAATTAGCTACAATCTTACTAGGTATTATTAGAAAATGAAATTTCCGTTTTTAATTTTTTATTTATTTATCGATTTATATTGAGTAAATGACATTCTGTAAGGCAAAAATTTGAGATTACCACAAACACAGAGACTCACCTTCCAATTTAAAAATATCGATTATTAATAAAATATTATGGCACTGGAAAGCATTTTTTTACTTTGATTTTATATTCCCCCCCCCCCGCCAAGATATCTTTTTGATATTGCATTACAGCAATGTGGTATAAAGAAATGCATGATCAATAGTATTTAAATGCCAAATAAAAAAACTACCAACAATTTGAAATTTGTGAAACCAGCACCTAAATACACCATTTTAAAGCCATTACAAAAAGTTCGATGTATCGGAAAAATTACGAATTGGAATGAGCTGAAATTTTTTGTACCCATATAAAATGCCCTTCTCCATTGATTTATGCTGAAATTTGTGTATTGGTATTTTAAAAATTTTTTATTTTATTTTTGAAAAATTATATCACGCGTGTAAAATTACTTTTTAATGATAAATATGTATGCAAAATGTGTAGAATACCTTATATTTTTATAACAAAAAAATTTCAGGCCAATAGCTATATTATTTTTTAAATTAAAAATAAAAGTCACAATTTTTATTTTAACTTTAGAGGATCAGAATCTTGTTAGCTCATAATTCTGAGACCTGTAGACCTAGACTAGTGGAATTTTGTTTCTGGCTATAATTTTTGGTGTTATTGTGAAACTTGAAGAGGAAAGTGGGTGTTGTCTTTGGATCTTTTGAAGTTCATTCTTATTTAAATATACAGACAATCCCATATGAAATTTTTAATTCAACAGTCCTTAAGAGTACTTTAATCCCTTTTGAATAACACCTTTCTTTATGATTGTTTGATGAACGATGCTAGTTTAAAGCTTGATGACTCCTTTTCTCCTTATGACTGTAAATTTTATTTATTCTGAATCATTTGTGTATCTTCTAGATGAATCCAATGTGAATACATGCAAATTGTGTTTCATTATTCTTACTTGTATAACTGAGGTAAGTTGAGAAGCTATGTGTTATACTTTCGTTTAATTTTATATATTACTAGGTATAAAATATATTATACCTTATTATAAATTGTTTCATGTATATGTATTGTTACACGTAAAAATTCAAACGATATTTGAATTTTTCCTTTATCACATTGGGAGGTTTGATCATATTGATTGATCATATTGGGAGGTTTGCATTATCATAATGTATTATAAAATTCTAATACAGTTGTAATCATTTGAAAATCATAAAATAAGTTTCATAACGTGTTTTTATGCATGGCTTATACGAGCCATTTTAAAGTAGAGTTGCATAGTTTAATATTTCCCCAACAGAACCAAAACGCTGTATTTGCGCATTTCTTTAAGACTATATAAGTTCAAAATACTTTCCTACACTCTCTTTTTCCTGCCTTCTCTCTTCCTATTTAGTTCGCTGTACCATGCTCATCGTGGCTTGGACAAAGAACCTTAATAACAGATAAAAATTGGACTATTTCGTTAAATCACGAGGAATAAAAATTGGTGAACTCTATGACTGTTTCTACAAACCATGTTTCACATACACATATATATTCTGTGCTGCCGATGTTTACTGTTATTTGAAATGTTAAAAGAATCAAACGATGCATTTGTTTCTTTGTAATAGTAAAAATATCTAGTTCTTTTTTTCAATTTGTTGAATCGAAAATTCGACTCAAGGCTACAATTTTTGTGTGAAAACTACATACGAAATTTCATATATCTAGCATGCTGCATTTATGAGCATTCGCGTTTCAGCAATTCAGAAAAGGCAGAATAACAGGCAGTCAATCATTTAAGAGAGCTGGTCCAAAATTTGACACAGAACTTTAAATCTTTTGATAAAACCTTATAATAAGTTTCACTTCTCTAATTTTTTTAGCTATCATGCTCATATGCTCGTGATCGGATAAACAAATAAAATGACTGCCCTTTTTCAGATTTTGTCTCAAACATGATACAAAACTTTATTTTTAGTATAAAGATCTCACACCAAATTACATCGCTCTAACTCATAGGCGGCAATACTAGGAAGCAGGAGACAACTATCCCCTGTTGGTGACTCCGTGCTCCTTTACCCCCGTCGGCGAAAAATTAAGAATTTCTTCGGCAAAAATCACCAGCGTTTCGGAATGGAGGCGTAGAAAGCTGGATATTAGAGATTCTTTCAATTTAAATCTTGTCTTAAGGTTATCATATAATAAACAGTCATTAGAATTTTGTCCAAATTTGATGACATGGTTAACGACAGTTAAAACTGTAGAACATCGGACATGTTATTCTGTTGTCATCCCTTCAAGCTGTAATTTACTCTATATTTGCTAGAATAATAGATATGGCGACAAGTGAATCAGTGTCGTGTTTTACAGAATTTTTTGGTCGTCGACTAATCGACGGATAATAAATTGTATGTTGTATGAATTTGTACTTTCTTCGACTGTTTTGGTCTCTTGTCAGCGGAATGGTTAGAGAAAATGAGGGTATATTAATATTATGCAAGATTGGGACATTAGGATAAAATTCAATTTTACTGAATACTTAAAAAAGAAAGAGACATTTTATTTATCAAATCCTTTCTTTTCTTAGAAAAAATTTTCAAGATTTTTTAGCTTGTTATATTTTACTTCTTAATAATAATTCTTTGTCTGGTTAATCGTTAAAGTCATTTATCAAAAACATAAACATCTGCTGCCACCATTCTTTTGCAGTATGCGTTTACTTACTTGGCAGAAATATCAAAAAAGAGGAGGAGTGATTGCTATAGTAAAAAAATAATAATATAGTAATGAGGTTGAATTTTAAACTTCTTCAACTTTCATAGTTTAAAATTCTAATTAAAATAATTATTGTGTTTTATAATTTAATTTTATCACTGTAAATTTAGTTTTCAAACTAAACATTTTCTTCTATTACATTTATACGAGCGTCAAATTTATGAAAAAAATCTTTTTAAAAAATTGGAATATTTTACATTTCGCATGAATTTTACAGTTCATGAATACTTCTTGATTTTATTAGCTATAATTCTTAATTTTAAAAGAACTGTAATTGATTTAGTTTGATGAATATAAAAGCACAAACTTTTAGTTTAAAAAATATTTTCATTTAGAAATTTATCGGGCAAAATATTCTCACAAAAATACTCTGTAATTAAAAAATTTGGTACTTATACCCAAATTTTCATTGAAAAATATTAACATTATGTTAAATAAGTATTTATTTACTTCGCCAAACATAACAGCAATAATGATAATTTATATTTTGATGAACAAATCAGATTGATTTCATCTCATATAGCGTCCATCTAATTAATTCACAACTTAATATTATTGGTCAATTGTCAAGTTTATTAATAAGTTAATAATTATTTTCACTTGTTTTTGGCCATTGTTTTATTTTGTTATGAAATTGAAATAATAAGGTGAAGATCTTTTTCCAATATAACGTTTCAGTACATTTCATTTGAGATAATGTTATTGATTCTTCATTTCCTATTGTTCCTCCTTTTTGATCGTGCATTTTTTATTCGCCGATACCATACAAATAAATGAATATTTCAAATAATTATTTATGATAATTAAATTTGCTATTAAATACTTAATTATTTTGATTTAAATAGGAAATTAATTATTTTGAAGATAAATTGGAGAAAAATTGTGCTTGCTCCTCCATCGAAGATGTCTTACCCCTTATAGGAAAATTTTTGCTGCAACCGCTATTCTTAACTCATTCCATTTTGGAGGCTTCATTGGTAGTCATAATTCCAGAAGTGGATTTTTTTCGTCTTCAGGGAGGTCTAAAATATGAATATTCAGTAAAATTTCAAAGTCAAATTATTTGACTGTTACAATGCTTTGTCTAATATACTCCGTATAAGAGAAAATAAAATAAATAAACGTGTTAATAGCAGTAAGATAGAAAAAAAAAATTTTTTTTTTTTTACTTCTAATGATGATTATTTCATCACCAGAAATATTATCTGTATGCAGTATTTTTTAAAAGAAAAAAGTAATGCCAATTGAATTTTTTTTCCAGAAACTAACCTTTATTTTTGTAGTTTATAATCCTAACACTTACTTATTCGGTTGATCTGATTAAAATATGTTTGAAATCTATTTAAAACCAAACGTGTGATATCTTTATTATTAACAACAACAAAAAACAATCTATGCCTAATAAATTTCCTATCTGTTTAATAATCTCTTCCACCTGAAAATAAAATTTCCCCCTTAAATAAAGGCCATTATGCGAATGAGTTTCTTACAAATTAAGTAAAATTTTATTTACAACACACGGAATCAAAGCATTTCATTCACAGAAAAAATTTCGAAGTCCTGAAATCTTTAGGGAGATATCGATTATTAGTGGAGGATTCGGAAATATTTTTAAAAAGTAATGAGATGTTTAAATTTCCTATTAAAAAATCATATATTAATTGGAATTTGAAAGTGAATGTTCACACTAAAGATCAATTATTTTTTTTAGTTAATTTTTTGAAATCTTAGTGAAATAAAATGAAGGAAATGCATTTTTTGCTTTTTGCAATCTCAGATTTATTTAATAATATATGGTCTTTAATAGGTTGGCTCTTTTCAAGTGGAGTTTTGAGTGAAATAATATTTAATTATATCTCAAGAACTACTCTGAATTTTGGAATGAAATTCTATACATATACAGAAAAAAGCTTACTGGATGGAATGATTTAAAAAATCGCGCATTCGTAATAAATACATCCCTAGATACTGATTAATTAATTCGGTAGATCAATCTTTCGATCTAAATTAGCGTGTTTGGGTCATTTCCATCGATACCAGTTTTGTGAAAATTCGACAATTAATATGGCAGTTAAAGCAGTCTTTTCTCTCTCTTTTGATGATTCTACCTCATTTTTAACATTCTACCTCACATTCAGTTAATCCAAAACAAGATATTATTTCATACTAAATGCTCATATAAAATATTTAGGTTACTTTGAAACAATTTCTAAAAATACTTCGAATTTTATAAGATGTTCTTGACTCCATGTGTAAAATATTTCAGGATCAGTATGCCAATTCTATTATTCATGATGTCAATTTAGTTTACAAAGTACAACTTCACAGGATGGTAAGTATAACTCGTACACTTTCTTCTTTAAATTATTTTCTTCTTTTTAACTGTGGTTTGTATTTTAAATTGAAAAAAAAAATTCCAACTGAAGGAATCTCTTCTTACTATATATAGTAAAAGTATGAAAAAACATGTTTTTAAAAGTTTAGAAACCAAATGTAAATAAATTATTTTTAAAAGAATAAAAGAATTCAATTTATCAAAAGGAATTCTTTTTAAAGTAATTCCTGAATTAATTTAAAGGTTTCTTTTCTATCCTAAGATTATGCATTTAAATTTGTTACCTTATTTTCTTTTGCAGCCAATGCGCCATAGAAAAGTTTGCCATGACCGAAATGGTTCCTTCCAACCTCTTGCTTGTCCTATGTTAGATTTGATGGTAGAATTCATATTAAGTCACATGACCAAAAGTTTGCCATTTGAACTATATTAGTATGTATATAATCGCTTTGAATAAATTTTTTTTTCTCTTAATAAATATATTATCAGTAGGTGCATGACATTTTTTATTTCAGTTTTTTAGCATTTAAATGATGGCGGCTTTAGTTTGTATTATGGGTGTGCTGTATTTTTATCTTACCCTGCACAGTTTTGCATATTTTCACCGTTGTCTTTTTTCTCTTTTGCCTTTTCTTTATAATTAGCCTTGAATAATTTAATCCTTTATAATTTGCTTTTGCATTTTTTACTTGACTTAAATAATTTGTTCAAATTTACATTCAAAATTAACCTTTTATCTATTGTTCTTGTATTAAGATTTTCACTACAGTAGCTAAACAATAAAATAAATGCAGTATTGTTTCAAAATAAGGGTATAATTAAAAAAAGAGCATGACTAAATATTAATTATTTTTCATCTTGATATTCGAGTGACTTTTAAAAACTGTTTTAATAATTGAGACCTTTGTAAGGTAGTGCAACTTATTATAAATTATAAGGCATTTCAGAACATATTTTTCCTTTGAAAATCGTTGTTCAAATTCTGATGT
The DNA here is from genome assembly GCA_026543865.1 of Argiope aurantia. NCBI lineage: Eukaryota > Metazoa > Arthropoda > Arachnida > Araneae > Araneidae > Argiope > Argiope aurantia. Next base: position 218,068 of record JAPMOR010046164.1, on the reverse strand, counting down.
AGTCATCGAAATTGCCAGTAGAGAAATATGATCAATTTTACTATTTTATATCTAACTGAATTTGTGCTGTGTTGTATTTAAATATGAATACCTTTACTGTATTTTTTTTTTAATTTTTGTGCAAAATATTATTCAAATCGCGAAAATTTTCATTGAACATTCTTTCTAATTCGTCATTATTTGTAAATAAGTTGTTGAAAAATTTTAATTTTAAAAATACGTTATTCAAATTAAAATAGTTTTTAATTTTTTTGGCCTTTTTTTTTGTATCACTATTTTCATTTTTTTAAAAATTTAGTCTTGCGAAAGATGTAAGCGCTTGAAAATTGGTGGAATTGTTTGAAACTCTTTTTGTAGTATTCAGAAATAGGATGGATCAGATGCCTAGTGCGAAGTCGTACTCTTCCATTAACTTTGAACGTAGGAAAGAAGCATGCACTATATTTGTGCACATTTCAGTAAGAAGAAAACATTACTCAAAAATAAACATCTGTATTACTGTTTTTTCTTTCGAAAGAGACAAATTTTATTCAATGTGCTCCAGGAAAAAATTGCTGTAAATTGTTGATAAATCTAAATATTATTGCAAAATTAAATAAATCAATAATTAATACACTAAAAAAAGTATTGCAGTTCCACTGTATCTCTACAAAAATCGTCCCTACGTTCCAATATGGAAGCTAAGGAATGGGTGTAAGTTTACTATTCCAAATTATCCAAGTGCATTATAAACTTACCTTTTTCTTAAAGAAAGGGGGCTAGCCATTATCTTGTTCTTATAAAATTCTATCTTCTTATTTGAAACGAAAATTCTTTCAAATTATAATTAGGATTTGCTTTTTGTAATATGTCATCGAAAATTTGATTTCTTAGTTATTTAACACAAATGCCTTTATTGTTGATCCATTCTGTGAAGATATTTATTTTGAATGATTAACTAAGTTAAATTTTTGAAATTAGAATATAAGATTTAAACTTCTTTAGTTTACTTTTACAATGCACATTTACTAATTTAAATTTTAAAAAATAGGCATTTTTAAAATTTAAAATATTAATGCTTAAATTTGGTTCTGCCTTTTCTAACTTCTACACAGATTAATACAAAATAACTTTCAAAATATTTTAGTTTAAAGAAGCCAGTTGAGATGCCAATTTCCTTTTCTTCTGTGTAACTGATTGGAAAAAATCTAAACTAAAATCTAATGAGAAAAAAAATTATGTGCTAATTTTATATATCAGAGAAATGCAAGATCATAATGCAGGTTCTTTATTCTATTATCAAAACCTATAACTGTGATCTTTTGATTTTGGATAGTCGATTACTCTAACAAAGGTTTAAATTTGACTAGTAAACCCTAATATAAATTTGATTAGCACAAACATTTAAATATCTTTATAAAGTAATACAGTATCTGCTTTATGTCTATAACTTTTTTCAATATAGTTTATGTCTTGGTGTAATTCATCGAATTCTATGCTATCAGAAAAAAGGTCGCGTCCGACTGCAGTACCAGTGGAAAGAACTTTGGACAGGTATTTAAAACATGTTGGTTTTGTTTTTATTTTACTTTTTATTTTTACATATTTTGGTCAATAATTTTAAATATTTTTAATTTTGTAGGTGTATAGCAAATTGCAATGAATATTCTTTACAAAAATATAATAATAATAATAGAGCTGGTATTGGGAATTATTTTTTTGTAAATGATTCTATTAATTTTATTAGTAATCAGTTGTAATTTTTTTGTGTAATACTGAATTTTTTTATAAGTTTTAATGCAATTTAGTTTTATCAGGTTATAAAAATTCTAGGCAGAGTTGTTTTAGAGGAGATGAATGATTTTAATCAACCGTTGCTTGAGAATATTGTAAAATAAGGAAATGAAGATGCTGCACTTACCACATAAAATAGAATTTCAATTATTCAAAGCAGAATTATATGGAATCACCAAATATCCGACCTGGTTTTTCGAATGGAGAAATATAAAATATCAAAGTTAGAAAAACAATTGTGAGAAAACATAAAAGGTTTTAGACACATTTTCCCAACTATAAAATTATTGTAACTACCAAATAGGATGGAGAAGGGGGGGGGGAGGATAATGGTAAACCATTTTTGTTCGGCAAAAAGATTACGAATAAAAATGTGGATTTTTTAAAAGATTTCCTTGTTTCAATGAACTGTTTATTAACTATACACAAAATGTTTTCATCGTAACTTGGGGAAAAGTCAAAAAATTTTTAAATGCATTTTCTTTTATGTAAAATTTGTGTGTGTGTGTGTATGTGCGTGCGCGTGCGTGCGTGCGTGCGTGTGTGTGAGAGAGATTCTGATAGGGATTTCTCACGCATGTCAATCACATGTAAGGGAAACACAGGGATCTTTTAAAAAGAATGTGCTTACTGAACAGTTTTTTACCCCTTCACGCCGAGCGTGTGAAAGTGTCGGCATTTAGTCGAGTCAGCAATTTTATAAAGCTTCTTTTGAATTAATTAAGTCGAGAAAGTGGAATTGGATCAAGAAATAAGAGAAAATTTTAGAATAAAGTTATTATGGACCAAATTAAGATGAAAATTAATTAAATTGAAATTAGAGTTAAAATATCATTACATATATAAGCTGTGTTTTTTTTTAAATTGACGGTACTGAGAGAGCTTCGAACTATCAGCCGCAAAGCCACCAAATTTTGTACGGGGACTATTGACGACATGGGAACAAGGAATCTGCGAAAAAATGTTTTAGTTGGAAAAGTTGCCGATAGGGAGAATGTGGCTCTTTTGATCTAAATTTTAAGTTTAACTGCACGATAAAATTTTAAAAAACTTCAGTAAACAGATAAATGCATAACAAAGAATTAATTTTTCCACAGGTGTGCTTTATTCGAAAAAATAACTTCTGTAAATGGTTACAAATTAAAAAAAAAAGATTCTATTTGACTTCCTTTTTATTCTTTGTTCTTTTGCAGTATAATCGCTTTCCCGGGGAAGACATCGGCTATTTTCATATGACCTCCATTTTCTTGGACTAAGCATTGCATTTTGTACACCGTAATCTCAGCTGAATGCAACATTTCAGGAGGCATGTTCATAACAGTCCGTGCTATGTTTTCCTTTAAAACTGATAAGTTCGAGACTCCACCAAGATAAACCTTCGATTTTAAATAACCCCCCAGAAAAAAGTCACATGGGGTTTGGTCCGGGGGAGCGAGATGACCATGCAACATTTACCAATATGTGGTGGTGCTCCATTCTGCATAAAGACAATTTTATCTGAGCATTGACTTTGCTGAAGTTATGGGATAACAAAACTACTCAGCATATCATGATATCTTTGAGCGTTTTACGGAATAGGTCTGCGATCCTGCTTGGGTAATAGTCTCAAAGTATGGTTCGATGATAAAATCTGCTGTAAAACCACACCAAACAGTTACTTTTTGAGAATGGAGTGGGATTTCTTGAAATGCACGGGGTTTTTCAGATACCCAAATTCTAGAATTCTGAGTGTTAACAGTCCCATTCAAATAAAAAATGAGCCTCATCACTCCAGAGAATTGTCCAAGGCCAAGCCTCGTCGACCTCCATCCTCGCAAGAAATGTCAAAGCAAAGGTTAATCGAAGATCGTAAGCTGTACGTTTTAATTCATGCAAAAAGCTGATTTTATATGGATAAAATTGAAGAACTTTCCATACTGTTGAAGCACTAACATCCAGTTGTCGGGCAACTCCACGTGTGCTGCTATTACTAGCAGTGCTCGTCTGATTTCTTTCAACGACAATATCTGTGATCGTATCCTTCGATACCGGTTTCCGCCCTCCGGCCGAGGCCGAGTTGCGAGAGAGCTTGCTTTTTCAAATTTTTTAATCATTCCTTTCACTGCATTAATTGATAGAGGTCCTTTATGTAAATTGTTCCGACTTCTAAATTCGCGAAGAGCGGCCGTTTGCATTGGATTGATTTAGATAAAAGAGCTTCACAAGTAATGCACGCTGTGCTAAAGAGTGACGCATTTTACAAATCAACTGATACTTGAAATGATTTTCAATGCCCCTCCCCCCCCCTTCTTTTTTATAACTCAAAATACTGGAGCTGGTGTTGACTACGTAATCGGAATTTTGCAATACCCTCCCCCCCGTGTTTTAAGCAAAATTTTAGGTGTTTTAAAGTGTAAAGCGCCACATTTTCCCCTATCGTCAACACTAATTTTTTTTCGCGAATTCCTTTTTCCCATATCGTCAACAGTCCCCGTACAGAATTAGGTAGCTTTGCGGCTGATAGTTCTAGCTACAGAGGTCTCTGAATACCGTCAGTTTAAAAAAGAAACACAATTTGAAACACAGAAAAAAAAGAAAAGAAACACAAACAAGAAACAAATATATATATATATATATATATATATATATATATATATATATATATATATATATATATATATAATACTAACTTATGCGGCAGAGAAATTGTTCTTATTACTTATTGTCAAATAGCAAGAGACAAATGTAAGCAAATCGACATATAACTGTTTTTCAGACAGCTTCATTGAACTCCTTTACAGCTGTCTTCAATTCAACGCTTCAGTAATTAATGGAGCTACAAAATATTATTAGAAATTCTGGCAAGAAGACTCGTCCTGTCACCAAAAGCTTCTTTCAGTCAGAGGAAAGAAGATGTAAATGGAAATAGAATGATAGAAATAGGCGTGTAACAAAGTTGAATCAAGCTTGAATATGGGCTTAACTGTCACTAAATGGTATCATTGTCTGAACATAATTCATATACTGCCAATGGTTCCAAAAACCATGTTATTTATGCACTATTTTTTATTTTTTTATTTTTTTTTTGTAATTGAGGTTTTACTTTGACAATTAAATATTTATGATAACTGCATAGTTGAGATATATTTATTTACTGATTTCTTAATTGGTTAAAGACTTATATTAGATAGTGATGTGATGAGGGAAAGTGTCGCCTAGAAAAAATATGGTTTATTTTCACCCCTACCCGTAATCAGTGGCTTTGTAACATTAAATGGTGCTGGAAGGAGGCATGATTGTTATTATTCTTCTCCCCTTTATCATATTTGATTTTTGAAAAGAATGACAAATGCTTTTTCTCTATGGCGCTCACTACAATGTCAATTATTCTCCGAAGTCAAAAAAATTTAAACCATTTTGCTTTTTTTTTTTTTTTTTCCGATCTAGTGGATTCGAATTTATGTTGAAAGGCGAGTATTTTCTTTTATTCATACTAAAGTAAAGAAGTAGTAAAAGGAATACAGTAAAGAAGTAGTTTCGTATGCTTACAAAAAAGTTTGTGCTTTTAGGGTCTATAATCGTTAGTTTATATCTGCTTTCCTTTTCAATGTGCAAAATTTTTACCGCAAATTGCAAGTAATATTTGGATATTCTTATGAATCACAGCACGTGTTATTCTAATTCACGTTCATAGAAAACGTTTATTTACAATCCTAAACTATACCGTATTAGTGATTCTCAGTTCTGAAGTGCAATATATTACTTTTTTGTATACTTCTTTTGCATTTTAAGGGGCCATTCAATGTTTTATGTATGTGTTTGTAGTTCATTGTTTTTGTAAAATTATTTCTTATGATTTCAAAAATATTTCATTTTGTAGCTTTAATTACTTTGATTAAGTTCCTTATGACACAAGAAGCGTTGCTGGCCAAGAATTGTAATATTTTCAATCTTTCTATTCAGGTAAACATAAAATACAATTATTTTATTTAAAATAGACTGTAACTATATAAGATTTTCCAAATTAATTATCGTAATTTAACTGAAATATCTCGGTATAAATTTTAATGTTTTAAAATTTATTGAATGGAATTTCCTTTTCTGTTTTCATCTGTGTCGAATTACTGATATCACAATATTGATCCTGATTTTTAATAGCTTTTATGAGGTAGTTTTGAACTGGGACATATATGAAACGATTTAATCATCAGTTCTATCTTATTTGCTTTTGATGTGTCATTATTTGCAAATATTTACACTTCTAAATTATATATTTCATGTGTTTTTTCTTTCAGTAGTGTTTCGATTTCTTTTCCTTGTATTATCATGAATGCTGATAGCAATTTCTTCACCAAAAATTGTACAAAATTGTAGTTTTATATTAAAAACGAAATTGAGTTTTGATATCTAATAATTGATACGATATTGATGAAATTGAAATATGCTCTTATACAAAAAGTATGCACTGCGAATAAAGATGAGAATTATAAATTTTCATTTCTCTTCATCTAAACAAAAGAAATATAAAATGTACTTAAATCATTTTATTTCTATATTTTGCTTTATAATTTCTAAATTAATCCTGAAATTCCAAAAGTTTGCGAAAATAAAGCCTCAAAAAATTTTATAGCATAACAATTTTTCCCCCCTTTTGAAACTTGTTAGACATTCTGTTAACTAATTAAAGGTGTTTTTCTACCTCGTATGTATATTCTCTTAAATATCTACAAAGTTTAGTTTGCATAGCCCCTGAAATATATAGGAAATTCAGTTTTGTTTTTAGTGTCCCTTTTCGTATTTTAATTTTTTCCTATAATTTCAGGTCATGAATACACTAAATCTGTTCATTACATTTGGTGACACTTTTCTTCCCTCCCCTTCTTGTTATGACGAACTTTATTATGAAATTGTTAGAATGAATCATGTATTCGACAATTTGTATTCACTAAGTAAGTACTTTCTTAGGAGTAGTTTAACTGCTGTGTTATCTATTAATAGAAAATACAACAGTTATAGTCTGTGTGGATAACATTTTGGGGCTCATCTGCTTAGCACTGAGCATGTAGGCAGTACTTTTTTTGAAAATCTTGAATTAAAAATGACTTCAGAAAAAAAAATCTGAGCTCATTTTTGTTTATAGAATTTATTTTATTTTTCTTTAAAGAAAATTCTCTTTGAGTGTGATTTGTGTTAATAAAAGATACTGTTTGTACTAAGTCAAATTATCCTATTAATAAGTTGTATCTGTAAGGTCAGAATGTCACTATAAAGAATCAAATTATATGAAAATATATTCCCAATTAATGATCAATTATTTGCAAATTATATGTATATTATCAAGTTATACAAATTTTATTTTCTGCATTATAGTAAAATAGGCATTTTTTTTTTTAATTTGAAAAAATTGCATCACATAATTCGGAAAGATTGAAGTGTTCAAAACTTACTGAACAAAATGTTTGTTTTAAGAATGTAAAAGACGCCATGTCTTAGCAAAAAAAGTTCTTTAATTATATGATAAATTCTTAGAAGCTTGTGTGATAAAATAATTAATCATGAATTGTCAGCAATTTAAAAGTAATTAAATAACTCTTACAGCATTATTTAGTATCCCCTTTTTTTTTTTAAAGCTTTTTTTCCTCCTTTATCTTTTTTGTTAGTATATTTTCTTTTTAAAAATCCTTTTAATTACTTTCATTTCTGACATATTTTTAGACTAGATTTGTGTTTTAATATGAAAGTAATTCTGTTTTTGTTAATGCTTGATTAAATTGTGCTGCACATTAACTTTTACTATGATAACAATTGAAATATGCACTGCAAGAAAATAGTTTTTGTAAAGTATTTATGTTTCAGATAATAAACGAACTAGAAACAAGTCCAGTCATTCTTTCTTTTCTAGATTATTTGATTCATAAATTTAACAACTGTGTAAAATCGTATGAAAATATTACTATTATCTTCTTCGAAAATACATGGTATAGGGCTCTTTCCAGCTATAGAAAGCAAATATGTCTTGGTTTTAATTATTTTGGTGTCAATGGAAATAAGCCCCTTTTGATTATTTTCCATTTATAGTTTGTGAGAATTGTATTTAAATATCATTGATGTACGTTTATTGTATATTATTTATTTATTATTATTTTTGTAGTTTTTATGTAATAGATGAAAGTGCAGAATATCAGAAACTGTGGATCTCTTTAGTTTGAAAATGTCCCTACATTATATTAGATGTTGACTGTATTAAGTCCTTTTGTTGGACAACATTTAGTAAATTGAAGCATATTTCTGTGTACGAAACAAGAGGAAGAGCGATTATAAACTTAGCTTCGAAGACTTACTATTGCTTCGAATTTAAATCTCTTACTTAATCTGTCGATACAATACCCTTCTTCGAAATACGACTAGCCATATAATACACGATTTACATTAGGAAGTGTACCTTTAAGAATCACTCTATTTTTTGGAGCCGTATAATATTTATTTTATACACATACAAAAAAAAATCTTTAATATTTATTTTATACAAGTACAAAATAAATATCTTTAATATTTTTAACTTACTTTTATCCTTTTTTGTAAATATAAATTAATTTTTTTAATTTCATTATTTTTCTTTAAATAGCTGAATTTAGAAAATCTTAAGTTGAAATTAAAGAATGTTTATGTATAAAGCTCAAATGAGATCTTAATACAAAGCTTCCAGAGAAATGTAAGGAAGCATATTCAACAGTTCTTTGATGAGAAATGATGTTTGAAAAAGAAAAGTGAAAAAAGTTTTAATGTTATAAAACATTCAATCTAAAACCAAATTATTTCCATTTTGTCATTTTGCCTTCCTATTCTGTTTCTGAATTATCTTCTAAAAATTTAAGGGATAAGAAATGAAGTAAAAACAAGTGGAAAAACAGAATTTTTATTTATTTTTTAATTATAAGATGGTTTTTAAGGTTTGCAGTATTGATGTAAAAAATTTTCCGTTAATTATATGAAATATTCAAAAGCATTTGGGTGACAATTTAATTATGTTTTGCAACTTAATTAACCCTAGCCATTTTGGTTTAAAAATGAATCGGTACTTGTGCGCATAATTCAGCTTCGCTTGCATAATAAAAATGTTCTTCCTGTTCATTAAATTATCTGTGTGTGTTGTTTAACTATTCATATTCAAAGCTTCACGAATCATTTCATGTTTGATGTTTTCGAAATGTTAATATCTTATTTGAATCTATATATTTTCTTTATTAGCCTTGAGATATACAACTTGCGATGGTGAATGGAAAGAATTTGCTGCTAAATTAATGAATAGTCTTGTTAATGTCAGGTAATGGTTTATACTGTAATATTTTCGAATAATTTCAAAAGATAATCTTAACAAATATATATTTTGATTAAATGTGGCCCTTGATGCACTCATTGTTGCATAGTGTCTTGTATTTTATAGTCTTTTACTTCAATGAACTTACATTGAGGTATTTTTGTACTCAGGTCGGAGAAAAAAATTGAAAGTATTGATTGTATGTTAATAATTATTAGGTAAAAATCAAGTAAAAGTTTTCATTAAGCAGTTTAGATCTTTTAATGGATTTATGATGGCCCCATGGCAAAATCTCTGCTTTATAGATACATAGCAAATTTACTAGAAATAGCAGTATAATAAAGGAAGGGAAAAAAAAAAGGATAACACTATAAATTATAAGGAGTCCAGTCTGGTTGTAACGATTGACAAAGTCGCCAGACTGGATTCTGTATAATTTATGTGGTTGTCCTTTGATTTTTTCTTCCCGTTCTTATATTAGTGTTTTTATTTATATTAGTCGTATTCTGGAAGCAACAGCATTTTGCACACTCTAAACACCAATTAATTAAATAATTTGTTAATTAATCAAATAATTTTATTTCACTGGTTATTTAATTGTCCAGCTTTTTACTAGAGCTTAGCTTTTAGTATTAACTTTTATTCGATGTCTCTCTCTATTATAACAAATTTAACTTTCAGTTTCTCTTTGACATCTATAATCTGCATGTCAATAAAATATTGTGAATTAGGTGTCTTTTCAGGTGTTGGCCTCTTGATTTGATCGTGATTAAATACCAATTCCGGATATTCCATAATGCTTTTTCACTATTCTTATTCATTTGTTTACAAAATAGTGAAAGATTTTGAGACTGATTAGCATATAATACTGGTTGTCCTTCTTGCTTTTGAAAGTAACTTTTTATGAGAAACGTTAGCTGTACATAATTCATTTCATGATGTATCTGCAAATTGTTAATGCATATTTAATTCTCTGCATTGAATGAACCAAAAATTTTATAGAACATAAAAAGCAATTGCAAAATTTAGCATGTCACTTTTGCTGTCATCAGCATATATATATATATATATATTGATTATCTGATGATTATATCTTACTTCATTCTAAAACACTTTTTTTGATATATCTATTCAAAGGAATGTTATTCAATGTATATTTTTAGGGCTATCATTAATCATTTTACTCCAAAGATTGAATCTGTCTTAGCTGATAATGGTCTATCTGCTTTAACAGAAGATCAGGTAAAATTAATTACTCACATTTTGAATTTACTCTATTTTTGTATTATCATTTATTACTTTCCGTATTGTAATCTATCCAATATAATTTTTAAATCATTTATTTATTATATGACATTTATTGATACATTTTTGCCATATGAATTTATTATGTGATCTGAATTAAGAATTATTGTTTCAGCATGTGTCCCCCTAAGGATTCATTAATGTAATATTATCTAATACTTTTTTATTCATCTCAGTATTAATGTATCAGCCTTTTGTATTCTGCTCACTATTGAAGTTCGATTTCTGAAAGTACCCTATTATTAATTCTAAAATTTAGGCATATTTTCAAAAATGTTACGACTTTCTTTACAACTGCATTTAGTTTATCACAAATACCTTAATCGTCATAATTCATTTTTTATTGAATAAACATTGATAAATATGTTTTCAAAATAGTGACTGTTCTGGAATAGACATGTCTGCAAATGGTTTATTATGATTTTTCTATTATTTCATTGATTTTTCTCTTTTATTTCATTTTATTGTAATTTTCATAAGGAAATAAAAAAAAATCTTGGCTGGCTGTGAGTTAAATTGTTAAATCGCAAGAAAATCATAACCTGCCACTCTACTTTTCTAAGTACTACCTTGCAGCTTTAATTGGGAAATAAGTTGCAGAAAATTCAATATCGAATTAACAAGTAATAATTTCTGTTGAATGATAGTTAACAGCACTAGTTTCTAGGAATTGTAGATTTTGTCTTTTGAGAAATATCATTAGCTGCATTCCTGGTTTTTGAGATGCAGAAGTGGCTCTGAGTCTTACCTACTCATTAACGTAATGAATTGTCACCAACCGTCTCTTCATATTTCCTCTCAGTGAATAGCTACTAACTGAAAATTTTTATATCCTTTTTAATACAATTTTTTCTGCAATTGCGATGAGCAAATTTGCATAATTCATTGCGTTATCATTTTCATGTACCCTCCGAATATACAGTACTGTGCAAATAAATTGTTGCAAACTTTCTCGGGAATTTTCCGCCTCAAACCGCTTTTAACTGCATTTTCTTACCAAAATGGGTTGGCCTTGACTATTTTAAATTGATTTGACCACGTGATCATCGCATGTAGAGCATTTTTACTATCAGTCATATTTCAGTTGCTGTAAGAAGTGGTCGATTGTACAGTTGTCTTGTTCTAACGTGTATAAAAAAGTGATATCACTCCCAGAGAAAGCACTAGAATTGGTGCTTTTAATCAGCATATTTCTATGATTGTAAGGGATATTGCTGCAGCAATTGGAGTTGGAAAATCCAATGTTTCTAGGATTATTAATCAGCAAATTAAGTTTGGGACATTTTCTCAAAAATGAAAAAGTAAATTTGGACTCAAACCAAGGCAACACTTCGGACAGACAGATTTCTTGTACGAAATAATAAAATGCATCCTTGCAAAATAAGTACAGATCTTCAGAGAGAATTATTAGCTACTGATGTGAGCGTGGATTCATCGACAGTACGACGAAGGCTTATTGGAGCAGAGAGATGGCTAAAAACATCAGTCAAAAAACAGTAGTTAACACTTACAATAAAGAGGAAATGTTTGTATTGACCCAGAAAATATCAATCCTGGACTGCACAATAGGGTCGAACGAAAAAAACAATTTTCAATCTTTAATTTGTAATAGTGTGGAAAAGTTGCCTTTTAGTGTAGATAAAATAAATTATAAATATGAAAAATATATGAGTAGGCCTTGAGGTGTCACAAGGACGTTAAAGTTTCATAAAAACACAATTTTTGCAACTTTTTAAAGAATTTTGCGTGCCACGATTATGAAAAAAAAAAAACACTTTTAAAAAGGCGCTGTCATATGAATAGAAATATAAAAACAGTTTTACTATTGCACTGGCATGGCACTGAGTCGTCATCGGAAGGGTTGTTATTGAGGTAAGGTGTCTGCGTCCGGTGACAAGGACAGGCCTGGTTTCAAATCAGTAGCTTTGCTAAGTTGGCGTCTCCACACCTTCTTTTGTGTAACTGATTTGTTGGTTTGTGTGCTTTGCTGTGAGTAAAAATGGCTCAGTCTAAATTAGTGAAAACAAGACAAACGTCGGAGCGTTCTATTTTTAGGAAATTTAGTGAGTTGCTTGAAGTTGAACTTCCTACTTACGAATCTGTTATGAGGTGCTACTGTTATATTAAACATAAACTCAAAATTGCGTCAGAGAAGGATCGTTCTGTAAATGAAATATGTGACACTTTAGTTCCCATAATAGAACAAATATGGTCAAGAACTTCTATTCCCGTTACTTCTAGCAAAAGAATTTCACAAATGATAAAAGCTTATCATGTTAAATGCAGGAATTTATTAAAGTCTAAAAGCAGAAAATGTTCTGATATGTTTGATTCTAACCATACAGAATTTAGAAAAAAAGCTAAACGTTTATTTGATATTGTTGACTTGTATTATAGAAAAAAAAGTACCAGTTATGAAACAAAAGTTTCTAAACGATCAATGCTCTAACAAGAAAATGGTTATAGCTAATATTGATATTGCCACCACAAGCACTTTGAGGAAGAAAGAAGCAATAAAGAGTAAAGAATTACAGATAATAATTAAGTTTAATCAAGAACGGACAAAAAATACTTGTGTGTCAGAAACGATTGCTGGCGACAATGGTTACTCTGAAGAACAACAGTGTTCTTTACAAAGCGAGGCAAACCAACCAGAACCATCAAATAGGCAAGAAGAGATAAAACTACCAAGGGCTTGTGTGGTTTAATATTAAGTTAAAACCTTCATGTACTTATGGTTCCAAACGTCTTTTTAACCTTATCTCATTTTCACGCTATCTCTCTGACGATCTTAAGAACGTTATAGACCAGATTATTCATAGAAATTGGTACTTTGCTGCTTCAGAAAATATTCTTTTGTCCATGCTAAGTGGTGAACGTAAAATTCAAAGAGAACTTGGTTTATAACGTGTTTTAAAAGAAAGAACAGAAAGTAAAGACAGTCAGGAAGTTTAATATTCCAAAGATAAACTTCGATACAAAAGATTACATCGACATGATCTCATGGCTTGAAAATGACGTAACTGAACCTCCCTTGTTAAAACATAACTTTCCAGTAACTCTCTGAAAGACTTTATCCGGGAGGCATCTGAAACTGAACAAAATAGTATTTTGGACTCGGCTATCGACTTTTCGCGGTTTCCTTGTCTTATGCAAGCAGTGAAGAGAACTGTGAAACTGGTCGCCGAATCAGCTCAAAATGTTTGTGGTTCAGTTGCAAGAGAAGGATACATAAGAGCAAAAACTGACTCGTGTGAATATGCCAAAATTTAATTTTAAAAAAAAACGGTTTAATGGGGCAATGAAGTAGAAACAAAAATTTTGAAGCTGTAACATTTGTAATCATTAAGGATACAGAAGTACAAAACGTAAAATTTGACATAAAAATATTTGTTCTATTGTAATTAATAATTTCTCCCATTGTAATGCTTATATGTGTATTTAAAACCATCTTTTGTAACATTATTTGAACAAAAAAAATTCATAAAAACATTTTCAAACTTTATAAATTTCAATTTTTTTTACGAACTTTAAGCTCTTTACGACACCTCGAGATATTGATGTATTGCAACCAATTTTTAAAATTCTTTTTTAAACCTAAAAGCTAGCTTTCCTCCACTATTACCAAACTAAAAATTAAATAAAAATTAGTGGCCCATTTTAAAAATTTACATTTTTTTTTACAAATTTCAAGCTTTTTGCGGCACTTCAAGATAATATAATATAGCATCTAAATTTTTATAAATTGTTTTTGAACCTAAGAGGCAGCTTTTCCGCGCTATTACGAAACTAAAATCTAAAAGAAAAAAAAATTAAGACCATTTATGTTCCACCTTACTGCACAAGACTGGAATAAGGTTGTTCATTGACGAAACGCAATTTTTTTGTGCAAGGGATTCGATCAATATTTGTCAGACGAAATGCTGGAGAACCCACCAGGGAACAATATCTTAAGCAAACAGTTAAACACCCTCAGAAGGAGCTGTTTTGGGGTTATTTTACATCTGGAAGACCTGGCAGCTTAGTACCAGTTGAAGGGTGAACCCTAAAAAATACATTTCAATAGTAGAAGAAAAAATAGTGCCTCAAATGCAAATGTTCGCTGGTGGTGTTGGTGTCTTTCAACAAAATCTTGCTCCATGCCTTAATTCCAAGGTGGTAAAGAATTTTTTTTCAAGAAAGGAAATTAACAGTTTTGAATTTTTCTGGTAATCCCGTCGAAAATTTGTAGAGCATTGTGAAGAGACCTGTGAGTAAAATGGACTGTTCAAATAAGAGAAATTTGATTCAGAATGTAATAAAGATTTGGTTTCGTGATGATGGCGTCAACAATTTGTTATAAATTAGTGGAATTCATACCAAAACGTGTACAGGATCTCATTAAATCTTGAGGAGGACATATTTGCTACTCGATTGCTATACTATGCGTGTAAGTGAACCTATACTAATTAAACAAAATATGTGGAAATTTTTGTGTTTGTCCCAATTAATGTAATGGAATCCTCTCCGTAATGTGTGTTTTTATATACGGTGAGCTTTAGAAAAAATCGAAAAATGCAATTAAAGTTTTACTTTAAATTGATAAGAATCTCGTCTTCTCCCTAATAATCTTTTATATTATTTTTACATCAATTCTTGATTCTTTTTACTGTCCCTATGTGATTCCTGTAATTCACTTGTTGTAACATTTGTTTGATTAAGTAATGTATTATTTAGTTTAGTTAGGTTTGTGCATCCAGAGCTGTTTTTTTAGAAATGAATTTTTCCCACTTAATACATTTCTTTACAACTTGAGAGTTCTGTTCCAGAATATAATTTCGACTCTTGTAATTTTCAGTTATTCTTTAAATGTGAAATTTCATATAGGTATAACGAAGTTTCCGGAACCAGAAGTATATTCTTTTCAGAGAGAAATAAATGATTATTTATACTCATCTGTATTTTTGTCATCTTTGAAAAAACTAGAAACAAAGATCAAGGAGGAAATTGAAATTTCTTAGCTCAGTTGAATACTTGAAATTCATTGAAACAAAACAAATAAATCAAACTTAGTTAATTGTACTTTGAATTCAGTTATGCTCTATTTATTTATTTGGGTACTTTTTTGTACCCTTACAATGGGAAAGAAATATATTTTCAATTTTGGTGATGCTGAGAGATTTTATAAGGATTTATTGCCCTTTTCTCGACATTTTTCTGATATCTGATTTGTGAAAAGACTAGTGAAACTACACATAATTGTAAGTTATAATATAAGAAATAAAATATTACAGTAAAATGTTAGTTAAATTTCTTTTGTATGGATATTTTAGGTACTGGATGTGGTAAGGAACAATTATGATACTCTTACTTTAAAATTGTATGATAATCTTGATCAATATGAAAAGTACACTGAAAAACCCATAGAATCGGCATTTTTCACACCATTGGTAAGTACTTTTATAAAATATTTATAAAATTATTATCATATTAGTTTAAATTTACTTTTTTTTTGCCCCGCTTTGTGTTTAATAAAGGCGTGTTCGCAATTTACACGGACCATTTAAAACCAACTATTAATTTTGAAATGCCTATATAAGTTTAATTGAATTGATGTATGAGAATGTAAGGGCATGAAGAGTTTTTGGTGTATTGAAAATATCATTTGTCACATTCGCTTATGCACGTTTATTGATTAGAAATAAAAGGTTTACCAGTTTCTCGTTTATTGTTCTGTGGCTACCTGCAATTTTTTGTGATATGGTTGATGTTTTTTTTTTTAATATTTATATTAAATTATAAGCAAATCGTATATTTTAATGATGCTTGTTCAATTGTTTTTCAATGCTTATATGTAAACGTTTTCTTGCAATTTTCTTATTAAAAGAATATTATGCATATAAATTATTTCTATTTCTGTTTTCAGGTTCGCAGCATTATCACTGAATATAGGACTTCTTTGAACTTTAAATCCTTAGAAATGCAAAGAATTATGAAGGAGTTTTCCATAATTAGTTAAAAATATTTATTAACTTGTACTTGTACAATTCAATTTGTTCCGGATAAGAGCAATGAATTTTATTTTATCTTGGTAATGAAATATTTTATAAATAAGGAACAGATGCAATTTTTTACATATTTTTTAAGATCAATGACTCTTTGAATACATATATATATTTCAGTGCTAATTAAGAAAAACTGAAATCGTCCTAAAATTATAATGTATACTTTGAAGAAGATCTTTGAACTCTAAACCTATTCGTCAGTTGTGATAATTAATACTCCCCCTCAACTTTAATTGTAAGCACTGCTGGATACTCATCATTAAATTGCTTATCATATATTATCGTTATCATTTAGTTATCATTGTTTTAATTTTAAATATGATTTTGCTTTTCATTCGAATGCATTTTTGTTTTCATAGTCTTTGATACCTCATTATTTTTGAGTTGCATTTATTTAGGGAACCTGAATATCCCATTTATAAAATTATTTTCTCTTGATTGAGTGAAAGAATCTACATAGGAGCATTGATACCTGATGTGGCAAACCACTATGTATTCTGCTTTAATTTTGAAATACATGTAATTCGGAAATTTTTCTCGTATCTAAAAATGTATATCAATCTGTTTCTTGAAATCATTTTATATAAATATTATCGTTTTTGAGGAATCTCTCAAAATTTGTAAAAATTGCGTAATTGTGAAGGTTTTGAGAGTCCATTACTGTTTAAAATATCTTGTTTTACTTATTGATTTCAATGTGCTTAATCATAAATTATTGTTTTTATTGTAATTTAAACTGGATTACATGAAATTCTAGTTCGAGTGAATTACGTTCAGTGTAAATTTCAGAGAATCGTTTTATACTTCTAAAATAATTTTTTTTAAAAAATCACAAACTTATTTAAAGAGATGTCTATAATAGAAAATTGCTGAGATATTACCAACCTTGAATAAATTTAGATGTATTTGGGGCAGAAGAATCACTTTCAGAAAATAATGAATCTATTTTCTTATTTCAACAAATAAGATATATCATTTATTATTTCAGTTCTTTCTATATCAGACCTTCTTAAACTATTAATAAATGTCGCTTTTCTTTTTCAAAATGTTTTTATGACGATGGTTCGTCCAAAAAAACTTATCTTTCCCATCGATTCCAGTGTGCATACTCGGAGAAGAATACTCGAATGATATTATGAATTAGAAGTAAATTTAATTACATATTTATATTTCATATATTTGAAATATTTTACTTTCATATTACAGTGTTTAATTTTTTTTTAATTTTAAAAAGGTAACCGAAACACGTTGGGTTTTTTTTTTTCCCCTTCATGATATTGGTTTGTATTTCAATGTAGGATTCCAAATTGATTCCAATTCCAAAATCCCAATTTGATCCTGCGTTTGAAAATTCTTGCTCTATAGCTATGAATTTTAATAAAATGTGCGTAATCTGTACAGAATCCACGTAAAACTAATTCTTCTTCCCTTGTCAGTTATTTTTCAACGTTAATTCAAACTAATAAGATTTTACCGTATTTAAAAGTGTAGGTCAGTTACAGTAGTTTAAAAATTATTGCAAAGGAAATGACAGTTTATTTCTTGTTCACACTAATTTTACTCTACAATTTAGATTCTAATATTTTGCGTTTTATCTTATTTTAATATTATTTGACATAGTTTTGTTTTATAGGCGAGTTGTAATCATATGAGTTGCTTGTGAAAGCCTAATATAACTAGGAGTCCCCCACCATAATCATCTGGAAATTTTTAATATTCCTAAAGAACATAGTGGATACATATTTTGGAATTCTGTTTAAGGGCTTTTTAACTTTTCATAAGGAAAAAAAAAAAATCCTATGATTTTTTTTTTTCCTTATGATTCTTTGGTTCTTGAAAAGTGAATAAATTTTCAAAATTTGTGAAATACAGATCTTTAGCAAACTTTTAAACTTAGCCAAAGAGCATTTTGCTGGGTTAGTGATTTATTTTTAATCTAAAATCGTTAGATTTAACTTTAACTAGTTTACTTCTTAAAAATTATTTTAAAAAAAGAGAAAGAAGTTGTGATGTTATAAAAATCTTAAAATAAAACTATTATTTCATCAGTCATGTTGTTTTCAAATGTTTTTGCTTCTGATTCTGCTCTAATTGACATAGTATGTCCTGAATATTCTTTAAATAAAGACATTTCATTATTTCAGCAGACCAAATTTAAGTTCAAGAACTAAATTCCACTAAGCTTCCAAAATGTTTTGTTATTTGAATATTCTGGAATGCAAAAACAAATCCGAACAATTTCTTGAAAGAAATTTATATCTGAAACTGCATTTAAAATCTTCTCAAGTATTTGAATCTTAAAAAGTGATATGTGATGACAAAATGAAGTATCATACTATATCAGATTTCTGCTATTTAATGCTAACTGACAAAGTGTATTAACTTTCAATTTTTAAATTCTGTTGAATATTTTCCCCACTTTTGATTTTAAGAATTATTGATATACTTACTTATAAAACATTGTGAATCTAAAAATTATTTTTCCCTTGCACAAACTTATTCTAAGAATCGTAAATCATTTTATTAGATTTTTTTTTAATTCATAGAAAATTTATTGCTGTATATTTTGCTAATGGAATTCTTTCAGTATGCTTCAGATATTTAACAGTCCTTTGAATTTAACTTAATATGTACTATTTTTGTAATATTTGTTTTCATACTGTAGCCTTTGTAAATAAATGATGTAAAATTTATGTTCTCAGAATCATGTTTATTGATTAAGAGTAAAATTTATTTGTGAAATTAGTTAGTTTCCAAACACATTTAAGAATTCGAAAGTCGTTGATTATTATAATATGACACCATCTAAATTAACAGACATCTGGATTTTTGAAATCATTATTAATTTGATAATTGGGTGAGTTAATATTTGATAAACACAGATGTAATAATGCTTATAGTAAGATAAAGAAACCACTTTAGTGAAGACTTGCAGATATTGAATAATTATTTACACTCTTGAAAATTTGAAAAAACAGACAAGAAGCAAGTTTTGTAGCTCCATGCCTATACTTTTCATCATCATTATCTGAGCTATCAATATTTCTGATTACCGTATTGGATCATTGTTTTTAGATCTTATACCTTTTCGATTTGATTTCGTTGGCTGATAGGACGCATAAAATGTCATCTTGCTTCATCTTTTATGAAATTTTAAAGATATTAAAATATATACGAAATGAAAATAAAAAGCCAATGCCTTTTACTTGCACTCGAAAACTTATATAAAAAAACAATATTCTTTAGCTTTCTTAAATAATTAGAAACATGTTTATGTGAATAAAAATTCCTTTTAATATTTTGCCGATCAAAATCAGATACCAAACAGTTCTGGTCATACAGATCTTTGCCATATGGGGGAAAAAACTTTTTTTAGATCTATATTTTGTTTCTGGCAGCGAAATATTTGATTCCTCGTTACAAATTTTAGTGATATGTTATCCGCCTTCTTAGTTCGAATTTCGACCTCTTACAGCAGAGTATTTAGTTGAATAAAATTTGCCATACTATTTTTCATTTAATATGTTTATAATTAACTTGGGAGTAGTTGAAACTTTCTTTAATCTTTAATTAATTAAAACCTTGTTGCTATATCGTGAATAGTAACAGATATTTATTTGCTAAAGATTAACATTAACATTTATCATGATATGCTCATACATACAAACATTCATTCATCATCTGATAAGCATATGCATTCATAATCTCTTCAAACAACAATAAAAGAGTTTCTTTACATGTGTGTAACTCTTTTATCGTTTTTGTCAGAACAAAACAAGTAGTAAATTTGAACATATAAAATTAGTTAGGGAAATTGGGAATACGGTTTGCAGACTTTGCGATTTCCTTCTGTTTGAATTGATCATATGAAGTAAATAATAATAATAATAATAAGCTGCAATTTTATGTAAATACATAAGATTGTTCTGAAAGAATCATCAAACAAAATCTTTTCCAAATTAATTTATTATATAACCTGCCATTTTCCAAGTTAATTTAATAATTAAATTATCTCAGTCACAGCGAAGCTCATAATTACCCTAGTTTGCTCCCAATTACCCTGGAGACTGTGGAATAATTGAAACACTTGTTTTCACTTCTGTTAACAGTAACAAACTGATTTAAAGAGAATATATTTGAAATTAAAAGAAACTATTGCTTATTACCTAAAAATTTATTTTACCATTCTTTCCCGAATATCCAAATGTACTGCATTGTTTGAAACTGGTTAATGAAGTCGAAAGAAGTTTATAATCTATTAAAACAATTAAAAATAACATTCGTAAAGATATATTAAAATATTTATGTCTCAGAAGAAATGTTTGATTTCCTCAAAAAAGTATTTAAAATAAATGGTGTTAAAGCATATTAAATTTTTCAACCACTATTTTAATAAACGCTCGACTTTTATAAAATCTGAGTACCAAGGGAACAGTACTTGCGTCAATTCCGGTATTATGATGTCGAATATATCATCAACGTTGTTTTATATCAGAGAAATTATACAAAAAATATATAAGATGATTCGAACTTTTAATTCAAAATATCGTAGTATAATAATATTTTAGGTTTCACTTTAATCTATCATTATATTACTCTTTCCTCTTAATTCCAACAATCAAGTAATCGAAGTAAATAAAAATAGTATTTAATATCGACAATATCAAATACATTCTTGAGTATACGACCAATAATTATGCAGGTCGGTCTATAGTCGATTGTTTCTAGTAGAGCCCCACTCATAAGGCCTCTCATATTTCCTGCATGCAAGGGTAATTTTTCTTCCCCTTTGTTATGGACCTTAATAGCCGTAATAGAATCTTAGTAATCTTTTTACCGATGGTGTTGTATGTTCGTAACATAAAATTTATAGCTACTTTGTCTATTTAGTGAAAAAAAAAAAAAAAAAAAAAAAGGACGAGAAGTATTAACATTTCTCCACTAAAGCAAGGTCTTGCCTTTCTTTCTTTCACATACGCATCTTGGGATGTCCATGCTCTCTTATTTGTAATCGGACTGCACTTATGGGGTGAACACTTGTAAAAAAGGGTTTCGAAGTATGCACACTCTCATATATTTATAGTCGGGATGGAAATCCTAACCCTAAATTCTTATTGAATTAATATTTCGATCTATGATCAAACGATATTTAATAAACTAAACTACTCTTTACTGATCTGAAAAAATGTTGAATATACTGCTAGTATTTCAATTTTTAAAAGGCCGATATTTTCCTATAGTATAAAGTACCAGTATTACCCATATGTCACGCCATGCGACGCTGCAACAGCTCTTTAAATTCTATGGTAGAATTTCTGTTTATTCATCAGAGATAAATAATTTTGAATAATAATACATAAAAATCTTGCTTAGCTCAAACAGTACATGAGAAAATATAATTTCTCTTTTTTAAAATTGCGGTTCCGGTACTTTTTCAAATGTAATGACTGTGCTGGAAATTTACAAATGCCTAATGGCCACAAATGCAAGCGATGAATAAAATTACACGAATCTGAAGCTCTTGAAAAACTGTTACAGACTGTCTGCAAAAGTGAAGAATACTTGCATTGTTTTGGCTAGTAGGGCTAATGAACTTCATGTATTAAGAAATAAATTGATTTCCAAAATAAATTAACATAATATGTATAAAGCAAGGCGAGAAAAAATGCGATTAAACCCAATATAATAATAAAAAATATAAGTATAATAAATTATTTATTTTATAATTTTTTAAAATAGTTCTGGGCAGTTTTAAAAATGTCCAGTCCTATGATTAAAGAAAATCAAATTCTGTGCAAATGATTTGGCATCTTTTAACTATTGGTTTAAAATAAATTATTAGTTATTTTGATTTGTTCTAATATTATTTTTAAAAAAACGTTTACTGAAAAGCATTGAAATAAGTTAACATTTTATAAATAATTAATTTATTATATTAAATATTTTTGAATTTTAATAATAAATTTAATTACATAAATTTAAAAGTTAAGAATGAATAAATTTAATATTATGTTTCTAATTTATTTTGAATATTCATCTTAAGGTACAACAGTCACGTTCAAGTAAGAAGAAAAAACAAATGCTCTCCTCTCACTCTCCAACTATACAGTTGGAGAATACATACATACAGCGCTATCTATAAATTAGCATATTTATTTTCTATATAATTATACAAAGGACAACAATTAGAAATAAGAGAATTGTATGAATAAGTTTCTTTTTAACACTTAAACAAAGAAAAAAAAATGATGTATTTGTCATGAACAAATGTTTCGATTTTTATTCCTGTTTAAATCAAAATTTGAACGCTTGGACAACTTAAAGTCCATCATATTTGGTAAATAAACAAAGATAAAAAAAATCAATATTCTTCATTCTCTTTTATATTATAAAAAAATAGAATTAAAAAGAAAGAGCAATAACTTTATTTATTCGATATATATAAAATAAATAAAATCGCAAAAATTTTTCATTCACTAAATACGATAATCACTTTTGCTTTTTTTGGGGGGGAAGGATTTCGTGAACGATCGCAGCGCACCATTTATTAAGCTTTGGAAAAAATAATTATCCGCTAAAGTAAATCGTTACTACAGCAGAGTTTCCTAAGCCTATGTAATCGAACGACATCTTATAAATTTTTCTTGATTATTTTTAATCATAGTAATCATGGATCATACAAAATACTAATTTAGTAAACAACTGATTTCAACCGATCTCAACGGATAACAATATCTGACGTCAAATCTTTAATTAATTAAAACCTTGTTGCTATATCGTGAGTACAGATATTTATTTACTAGATATTAACATTCATCATGATACGCTCATACATAAAAACATTCATTCATCATCTGATAAGCATATGCATTCATAATCTCTTCAAACAATAATAAAAGAGTTTCTTTGCATGTGTGTAACTCCTTTATAGTTTTTATCATCAATTTTGCCAGAACAAAACAAGTAGTAAATTTGAACATATAAAATTAGTTAGGGAAATTGGGAATAAGGTTTGCAGACTTTGCGATTTCCTTCTATTTGAATTGATCATATGAAGTAAAAAAAAAAAAAAAAATAATAATATTAAGCTGCAATTTTATGTAAATACATAAGATTGTTCTGAAAGAATCATCAAACAATATCTTTTCCAAATTAATTTATTATATAACCTGTCATTTTCCAAGCTAATTTAATAATTAAATTATCTCAGTCACAGCGAAGCTCATAATTACCCTAGTTTGCTCCCAATTACCCTGGAGACTGTGGAATAATTGAAACACTTGTTTTCGCTTCTGTTAACAGTGACTCAAACTGATTTAAAGAGAATATATTTGAAATTAAAAGAAACTATTGCTTCTTACCTAAAAATTTATTTTACCATTCTTTCCAGAATATCCAAATGTACTGCATTGTTTGAAACTGGTTAATGAAGTCGAAAGAAGTTTATATTCTAGTAAATCAATTAAAAATAACATTCGTAAAGATATATTAAAATATTTATGTCTCAGAAGAAATGTTTGATTTCCTCAAAAAAGTATTTAAAATAAATGGTGTTAAAGCATGTTAAATTTTTCAACCACTATTTTAATAAACGCACGACTTTTATAAAATCTGAGTACCAAGAGAACAATACTTGCGTCAATTCCGGTATTATGATGTCGAATATATCATGAACGTTGTTTTATAAGAGCGATATCTGTATGGTGAAAACAGTTCTACTTCAACCAAAACCAGAGGGAACCGATCACGGGCGTCTTTTGTGCACCTTTCTACAACGAAATATTTCTAGAGAAGATTAAAAATAGCATTCGTAAAAATGCATTAAAATATTTCTCTCCTAGCAGGAATATCTGGTTTCCTCAAGAAATTATTTAAAAAAATGGTGTTAAAGCATTTTGAGTTTTTTCTTAAAGGATATTTTACAGTTACTTTAATAAGCGTTCGACTAGTTATAAAATTTGAACATTATTTCATGTCTCAAGATAGGCAGGCTAACTTAGTTGGCGTGTCGGCTTAAAATTAGTTTATATAGGGACGTAATCAGAGTTTGTAGAAAAAATTCCTACGGAAATTCTAAAATATAGATAAACGACAACAACGCCATTATATTTGGACGTTGGAACTTAACACCTCCTAAAGTACTTTAGGAGGTGTTGGTCCCATGCATTTGCATTATATTAGACGCAGTTTAAGACCATTCAATTTGAGATATAATTTAAGAGAAATAAAAAAAATTTAATATTTAACATTATTTAATAAATCCCCAAATATAATTGAAATATTTGTGAATTCCCGCAACCCGGCAAATTTAATAAGCAGATTTTGCAATTCTATAAGTACAGGCACTGCAGCCCTTCTCGGTCTCGAAAGTTAATTCTAAATAATTTCCTGAGGAAATGTAGCGATTAATGCATTACCACCGGAAATATATAATATGAAAATAAACAAACAATACTAAACCTTCGCAGTAGTTCTCCATGGTTTTAAATTCTTCATTAAATTCGGTCAGAAAAATGAACCAAGTCCTATACATTTGCCTCGTATTACCAGTAATACGAAATTTTATACGGAGAGCCTGGGCGATCTGCCTATAATTTCCAATCCATAAGAGAAGCTGTTAGAAGGTGAGACAACAACTTGAATTAACCTAATAATGTAGTGCAGAATGGGTTAGATAATTTAAGTTATTTGTAAAATAGGAAAATACCTCAAGTCATATTCAAAAACCTCAAGTCATAGTCGATCGGAGATGGCGCCCTCCGAACGCCGGCGCTCCTATTATTTTTCCTTGTGTCCTTGTGCTGCGGGGAAGTCGTGTGAGTGAGTAGTCGGAGTCGGAGAAGTAGCGAGTCGGCAGCTAAAGCGAAAAAAAGACAGCGAGAAGTTCAGCCGCTGGAGAGACCATAGAGCGAAGCTCCGAGGATCCCCTCTCCTGCCAGATTCTGTCTGGCCGCTTCGTGTGCTGTGCACAATTACTACTTGTGGGATACTGTCGTCTGTGGTGTGCTACTGTGTGCCGTTCTGTGTTCGTCTCTGCTGTAAATATTTGTCGTCTGTGTGCTGTCCTGTCTTCATGTAAATAAACGGCGTTGTTTTCTACTGAGGCCTGCTGATTGAGAGTTCTCTTCACCATACAACCACTATCAAAGCGAGCCCGTCAATAAGGGAAAATCCAGAACAATATGCTTTGGAGGACGGGAATGTGTACAATTTGGTGGTAAAATTTTTTAAATTTTATTACTCAACTTGCCAACTAACATAGATTTTACTTCATTGTAAAAATAAAAATATATTTATATATATCGTTTTAATGGTAAGATTTTAGTTCCGAATTTTCTTCTTTTTTTGAACAATTTTTTAAATATTGATTTTCAACAATATGTGTCCTTGTAATGAAAGGCAAACCATTGTCATAGTTTAATCAAAGATGAACAATTTTCCTTTGTTAGAAAATATGAGCTAAAATTATTCATAATTCTAATATAATAATGTTTATAGGCTGTCATATTATCAGTAAATCGAGTCGTTCGAAGTACATTATTGGACACTTAAAGCTTTCAACTTTGGCTGGCATTTAGTTATTTCTTGGATAGCAGATATTAAGAAATATTGCTTCAAAATTTAAATAAGAGTTTTATTAAAAATATTTGCCTTGTTAACTCCATTAGATGTAAAACATTCATATAAATGCATAAAAATTTAATAGTGTATTCATTCATTTCCGGTGCAATATTTTCTTTTGCATTTTCAAATTTACTTCTCTTTTTTTTTGTTGCAATTCATGAATTAATTTAACAAAAATTAAATTTATGGCCAACAGTTTATAATTACTTGACGCAATTAAAGTAATACTAAATGTAAGATGGACAGACTAGCTGTTCAACGAAAGCGGTTAATATATCCCTAATTATATCGATATCGTTTTCATCGCATACGACTAAAGATAATTATCCTTGTAATTTAAATGTGTCTTCAATGTGCAGCAAAACAGTGTATATCGGTGGGGCAAGCAGTTTTAATGCGTTAAATAGTTTCAGCTGACATTAGAGCTCATGTTCCTTCTTTTGTTCTAGCCATGACTTAAATGGAGTGCCTGCTTACCTATGCTCCGATTCCTCTTAAAACAGAAAATTCATATTTATTGACTGATCCTCTATTTAGCATTTACGTTCAGCTATCGGATATGCGCCAATATTGTTACATTAACCGTAAATGTGTAACGTGGATCTTATTTTTTCTATAATTTTTTATAATTTGAATCTTCTGAATTGGTTGACTTTAGCAATATTGTAACCTTTATTTTTTAGTTCTTTGATTTCCTCACAGGTGGTATAAATCAGCAGGCCTTTAATCACTACTTTATTTGGTTTTTCAATTTTCACAGAAATTACAAAGTATTCCAAATTTTGGTTATTGAGGTAGTTAATTAGATATTTTTGATCATCCAGGGTTTCACAAAAAATGTGGAAATTCTCTCCTTTCGGTTTTGCTGTGATGTTGATTTTATGAGTATTAATTCTTTGGAAAATTATCTTATAGTTGTCCGTTTTTTTTAATACTATGGCAGGGGGGATTTTCTGTACATTATCAGTTTTTTCATTTAGTTCTTCTAGGCGCTTTCCCAGTTCCTCATATTTATTTTTAAGTTGAATGCCTGGTGGTGGATCAGCTGCTATTTTTTTAATTGGCACTTGGTCGCTTGACAAGGTGCGCTTTTGGTTTTTCCTAATTCGCTGAATTTTGAATCCTTCCTCTTCAGATTTTTCTTTTTATTCTACTGTTTGGGTTTTGTCCTCATAGACCAAGTCAAAATTATTATTGATTAAATTAGTGGGGGTCTCATTAGGGTGTGGTGGTTAGTCACTACATTATTAGTCAAGTTATTTTGCCACTTACCCAGAACGTCAAGTTGCTCCAGGATGGTTTTTGCTTCCATGAATTTTCCATTAATTCCCTTGCCTTCTCGCTTGGCTGCATCGTATTAGACGCAGTTTAAGGTCAATACATTTGAGGTATAATTTAAGAGTAAAAAAAAAAAAAACTATTTAATATTTAACAATTTTTTAATAAATGTTCATGGTATAACCATACAAATAAATTACAGTATTCATTTTGGTTAATAAAAGGAGGGAAATATCCAACCTGTTAATTTCACTATTTCAAATTTTTAAACTAGAAATTCTTCTGTAAAGCAAGATATCTTATTAATAATTTTTATCTGGAAACAAATATACCACTATATTTATAAGAATTTTAATTATTATATTTTCTTCATCCGGACATTTCTTCGCCATCCCTAAAGTTAGTTATAAGCGCTGGGTAAAAAAAAAAAAAAAAAAAAAAAAAAAGGAAAAAGAAGCTTTATCGATGTTAGAAGATTGTGGAGTTGCATTTTATTACTAGCGTCTCAGTCGAAACATTTCTCTATGGAAGTGACGTTTGAGTGAGAGGAGCACCCGGGATAAGTATTGTCATTTATATGTTGAGTTGTATCACAACGCTTTTCCTGGTGTGTAGGGAGCGAATAGTATTTCTTTTTTCGAAATGATGTTCCGACATTTTAGCTTAAAACATATTTTTTAGTAACCTTTCTACTTATTTATTCGATATTTAATACAAATTCCATTTATACAAAGAGATATATTTATATAATCTGTAGTACTGCAGTTTGTATAAAGAAGAAATTTATTAGGTATTTTATGATGCACTTTTAATTAATTGGTGGATTTTTTGATTTTGAATAGTATAAAATTTTCGTAACTATTTTTATATTTGTTATTAGGAAATTATAATTATTTATTCCACATAATTTTTTTCATACAAACTTTATTTTAAAAATTTCAATTTCTTTCCTTTCAGAATTTGTGAGATTGAAAGCGGAGTTGTCTGCATGATCTAAGACTGAAAATTCTTTCTAAGATTAGCGTTTTTCAAATTCTTTCATGTCTGTAATATTTGCTGGGTTGTATAAATTTCTAGAATCAATGATAGCAAAGAAAAGTAAATTAGATGAAATCTTCACCTCATTACTAAAATTTATTCATGTTTTATAACGATTTCCTTTTTATTCTGATGCAGAAATAGTTCTTATTTCTTTCCATTTCTGTTATTGCCTTTGATAGGAATTATCTCTTAATTCATTTTTTAAATATATATCGTTAATAATTACTATTTAAGTTTTATAATTTGGTCAATTTTTACTGCAAGATGCTTACTTTAATATACAGTAATAATATCCTTTATCACATTTGCTTATTTCTTCCTTATTGAATAAGATTTATGAAATTAATAGAAAATGAACTGCATAAGTTGCTTTGTTTGCTCACTTAGAGATTATTTTTTGAATACAGTTGTTGCCAGGCTGAATTTATTGAAATTTTGTTGTTATGACTTTTGATGTTTCTTTGCACACTTTGCTACTCGACTGTTTATTAAAAATATAATGTGATTTATTTATGAGTATGTATTGATTTTAGTTTTTTAAATTATTCATGTTGAATTGGACTTAGGGAAGCATTCTAAATATTCTTCTGTTATTGAAACTCCCAAATTTTGTATGTGTAGCACTGTTTCCCTGTCTAATTTTTTTCATGATAAATTCTCTTCATATTTGACCCTTATTTGTTCAAATATTATTTATATTTAGTATCAGTAAAATTTATTATGCATATGATAATGTATATACAATTTAATAGTTTTTATATATTAAATGGTTTAAATTTCATAAAAGCATTTTTGTGTTTTGTTGTTGTTCTTGATTATTGTATTTTTCTATTAGACCAAAGATATTTCTCTGTACAACACTGCTTTCAGTGCTAATTATACTGCAGTGATTTTATGAGTGATTCTGAACTTGGAATTGCTTTTGTAAAATTAGCTCCAATTTTTATGCTCAAGTGAAAATGAAATTTCTTGTGAATTCTAATTCTTATTAATTCATGATCTTGTATGTGTGTGGCACTCAAATCACATCAAAACTGTTTAATTAGAAAAAAACTGTTATATAATTAAATCATTGCAATAAACAGTCTTTATTGTGAAAAGTAATCAGTATATAAATCAAAAATTAAATCAATATACAAATCAATGTTACATTTAAGTTAAAGGAAAAAAAATTTTAACAAAATGAATAAATGAAATAAAGCAGTAAATTTAAAGAGGTGATGTACCTACACCTGCTTTGATATTTTTGGTTCATTACTATGGTGTCCTGATGGAACTTCTCTTTTTGCATGTTACTGATATGTCCCAGATTTTAAGAGTTGTCCAAATTGCTTTATAGAAAATGAACCTTTATGCATATACTGGAATTATTTTTCAGCATAATTTGTAATATTTCTTTATCGTTTTCTGCTTTATTATAACCTAAAAGATTCTGAATAACTAATCTGAAACATGGCCATGTAAAAAACAAACAAACAACAACAACAACAAAAAAAAAAAACTTAAGTATCAGACATTGATGTAGAAAGTTTTTACTCTTTAAGGAATTTATGAATTTCTAAAAAGTAAAAAATCTCTGATTTTAGGTTTTCATTATTCAGTCCAGAAATTGCTTTAAGCATATTGGAAGAAACCATCATTATTATTTTGTGTGCAAATCAACTGTTTCTTTAGATTGGAAGAAATTCTATCTATTGTAGGATTCTATCATTCTAAGGATTCCTGATAATGTCTACTGCACTTATAGCTAATTTTTCTTTTAAATGCCATTTCATTTGTTTTGATTTGTGCATTCCTTACTATCTTGTAATCAAATAAAACAGGAGTTTCTCCTATATCTGATGGAAGGAGGTAAAATTTAGATCTACATGAATAGACTTCTGATGTTTCTGAAAGCAGAGTATCTTCAAGACCTTTTGATATTCTTCTTTTCCAGGTTGAGAATTTGAAAGTGAAAATGACTCATAGACATTGTGTAGCAACATAATTTTAAACATCTGCTTGTATTGTCTGTAATAGGCCTCACGTCAAAATCATATCCTATTTCCATAAGAAAAAGAAGCTTGTAATTATTATTGCCATATGCAAGGTATTTGTCTAATGAATTTTCGCATCCCTGGTTCTGCAAAGCAGTTATTTTAAGGTCAAACAAAAAATCGCCCCTCCTCTCTCTAATATCGATCCTTAAGCTTCTGAGTTTTTCTTTTACAGGCCAATCAGATAACTGAATGGAAATGCAAATTATCCATATTAGGCAAGACTAAAAAATTTGCTATTGATAACCTTTTTTCAGAAATTATTTTAAGCATGAGTATATTCCGGTTTATGCTCAACTTCTTTAATGTATAATAGTAAACAAAAGCAAAACATATTTGTTACATATATATGTAAATTTATTCATATTTGTTATGATTTCACTTATTTCTCATATGATCTTTGATTTAAATTGTTTTATTAAGTAGTGCTATTTATCTTTTCACTTACAAAAAATTTATTAAAATTTAAATTTGATGCTGTGAATCACCTTATTTTTAGAAATAAAAAGTAATTTAGTTTGGAATCTGGAAGTTTACTATTTAAATTTGAATTTTTTTATCAAGGCAATTCTTGGAGTCTAACATTCATAAACTTATTAAGATTTATTTATTTATTGTTTTGTATTCAATTTTTAATATATATATATATAATA
Organism: Argiope aurantia; assembly: GCA_026543865.1. Classification (NCBI taxonomy): domain Eukaryota; kingdom Metazoa; phylum Arthropoda; class Arachnida; order Araneae; family Araneidae; genus Argiope; species Argiope aurantia. Next base: position 187,017 of record JAPMOR010046164.1, on the reverse strand, counting down.
TGGATTTCCTAATAATAATAATCTCTTATTGATTTTAATTTTTGAGGATTTGTTTACATTGAAATTGACACATTATGCTAAATCTTCTGTTATAATAGAAACTGTTAAATTATCATAAATTTGTGTTGCTTTCCACTAATTTCCCATCTGAAATTTATGGATCATGTTCTGTACTCAAAAGAAAACTTTTCTTCTTATCTGACCTGCATTTTTCTCAATTTTCAAATATTGTTCACATTCTGTAGATTTTATTAAGCATATTACAGTGTATCTGAAATCAAATGATTTTCCTTCTTGCATCTTTGTAATGATCAAAGCTTTACACATCCATACACACATAAGATGCCCATCATTGTGATGATTAATAGATATTTCATTCCGTACTACAAACTTTCTTTTACTCATTTTTCTATTACCAGACAATTTATTAATATTTGACTTGGATAGTTTCTATAAACTGCTAAATATATGGATATAGAAAGAATAATATTGGAAAATATATAAAAATTAGCAGCATACATTAATGGGTGCAGATGTCATTGAATATTTAGACTTTTCAGTATTTTGGGGGCTTGTTTGACAAAATTAACATTGGTTTTAGAATCAACAGCCTCAAGATACCCTAAAAAATTAAATCTTCCATGACAACAAAATTTGTTTTTGAATAGAATTATCAACATTTGATTTATTTCTCGGAGGATTTAGTATAACAAAATTCCATTTCTTTCTTTCTTTCTTTTTTTTTTTTAGATTTAACTGGATACATATTGAAGTTTCCCACACTGAGATTGAAAACTCTACCTGTGGTAAACTTGTTAGCGATCCTAATTTTTGGTTTATTCTGGAATCTATAGTAGTAAAATAATTCCTGTGCCCATTTTTTCTAAATTATTTATGTTTTAAAATGCCTTCTTCTGATGCTTGTGAATTCAGTTATTTAGCCTGTAGTTCTTATGTTATTTCTGATTCAAATTATGATATTTAATGAGTTTCATTTTTCTTTTCTCTTATTGTAAGTGCCTTTAAAATTTAAAATAAATCTTATGAATTACTTATTTTGAGTAAGGGGGATTAAAAACTTAATGATACTTAAGTTAGTAATTTGTAAATTTACCATTTAAAATTTAGATATGTTGTTTTGTGAACAAAAATGTTTCATTGACTATATATTTGTTAATATTGTTACAAATTTTTTACCGGGGTTCGTTTGGATAGTGGAAGTTATATGGTGTTGAGAACGCTCAATCAGCAGTAGAAAAAGAAACAACGGTATTTATTTACACGAAGACATACAGGACAGCACAAAAATGACAACTATATACAGCATAAAAGACGAATATCTTCTGCCGAGACGAGTAGCACAAAACAGCCGCATACAACCAGAATCTACTGCAGACAGTAGCGCACAGCTCAGTTCACCACGAGCTTGACTACGTCGCTTCCGACTACTCTTCTTCGTCGATTTCGGCTACTACTCCGACCACTCTGTCTTCGACTTCTCCGATTCTCGACTCCTACTGACTGACTTCGTCTGGCAGCTGCAGCCCCTTTTATTGGTCTCAGGAGGCGGGGCTAGAAGCGTCTCAACCAATCAGGAACGTTCGAGGCGTATCTACTGGACGGATCGGGAAAGTTCTCGAAGTTTCGGGTATAATCTATTTTGGCGCCAAAGTCGCCAAATTGGTCGCCGTTTGTCACCAAGCTCTGGGACCTCCTATGTGACACACGGACTCCGTCCAATAATGATGACTTTAAAACAGTCTTTCTGATAGTGAAACAAACTATGCTGGGAAGCCGAATTGCAGGTTTATAACAATATTTTAGATTTTCACTTGATGTTCTAAGTTTGATAATTAATTTTTTTAAATATAATGTTATAGATATTGCAACTGATTATTAAAAAAAATAATAATATTAAAAGTTTCCATTTTGAAAACGTTAATAATACTACAATTTAAAACATATGTATAGGGAAAATCTTTTTGAATGTGTTAGGATAAAAGTAATTGTTATTTTGGCTACTAGATGGCTGCACATGTCAAGCTGTTATCAGCAAATCGGCTGAATCATGTTTGACATGGTAATAACGAAATCACTAAAATTCTATTACATAAAGTAACAAATGTCACATTTCTTTTATTTAAAAAGAATTAATTATTATTTAATTTTTATAATGATTTTCATAATTTATATTTCAGTTTTTGTATTTTTACTTTTATATCTTTTTAATTGTAATACAAGGTTAACTGTAAATCAAACGGTACTTGTAAAAAAACGTGGTTTCTTTAGAACCACTTGCAGTCGCTGTAGTGATGTGTGAGATGTTGAAAGATGAATAAAATATCCAGTAGATGATGAAGTTTTGTTGAATTATTTTTAAAATCACGCAACCTAATTAATGAATAAATAGTTAACTGAGTGCGAGTAATTTGCGCACCTAATAACTGGTGACCCTGGATTAATTTCTACTTACTGGATACTTCAAAATGCCCGAGACGGAAGTTTTGGAAGCAAGCGGCTTGAGCATAAAAATACCGCCGTTTTGGTTTGACAAACCTGAAATATGGTTTTACCAGGTCGAAGCTCAGTTCAAGATTTGCAGGATTACATCTGAAGAGACTATGTTTAGCCACCTCGTCGCCCAATTGGAGCCAAAAGTTTTAGACTATATTTGAGACATTGTGAAAGATCCTTCACCGAACAAATATACGGCGGCAAAGGAACGGCTGTTACAAATATTCGTCGAGAGTGAGAATAAAAAAATCAAACTTCTTCTCCCAGGACTTGAGTTAGGTGACATGTTGCCAAGTCAACTTCTCAGAAAAATGCGTGCTCTTGCGGGTACGGACGTTTCGGAGAAAGCGTTGCGCACCCTGTGGCTGGATAAAATGCCTGATTCAGGCAAGGGTGTTGTCATCGTCAGTGAAGAGAAGCTCGACAAATTAGCGACTATGGCCGACAAGATCGTAGAGATGGCGCCGAGAACAACAGATGTTGCAGCGGTGCAGAAGGAGTCAATGGGAGTGGACCAACTCCTGATTAAAATCGCGGCACTTGAAAGCCAGATTGCATCATTGAAGTTACAGCAGAAGTCCCGGAGCCGTAGCCCTCATCACCATCAGGGGAGTAGAAGTCGCAGCAAATCGAGGCGACGCTACAATCCACAAGGGAAATTCTGCTTCTACCATTTCAAATTCGGGAAGAAGTGCCTCCCTGGCAAATGTGTACAGCCGTGCAGTTGGAATGAGTCGGGAAACCAGTCCCAGCAGTAGACGCTGCGGCGAGTCCTGCTGCTGAAATTTTAGGCCGCAAATCCCGGTTATTCGTCAGGGATAAAAAAACTGGTTGCCAATTCCTCGTGGATAGTGGAGCTGACGTTTCCATTCTTCCTTGGACTAGAACAAAAGATGAGTTCCAAGCCTCTAAATATAAATTGTATGCTGCAAATGGCACAGAAATCCTAACATTTGGTGTCAAAGTGCTAACACTAGATCTAGGCCTAAGACGCCCATTTCAGTGGCCATTCCTTATTGCCAAAGTTAACCGAGGAATCATAGGTGCTGATTTTGTTCAAAAGTTTCAATTATTGATAGATCTACACAAGAAGAGATTAATTGATGGTGTAACAAACCTTTCAATAAAAGGGGAAGTTGCTACTATTCAAGGAAATTATGATCTCAGCACCGTCAGTAGAACCTCAAATATTTTAATCTGCTTAATTCATATCCTGATCTAACCAAGCCTAACTTGGTAAACAGAATTGTCAAGCATGGAGTGGAGCACCACATCCTAACAACTGGCCAACCAATTTATTCAAAGGCAAGACAACTAGCCCCCGATAAATTGAAGCTGGCGAAGCAAGAGTTTCAGTTTATGCTTGACAACGACATTATCAGACCTTCCAAATCTCAATGGGCAAGTCCACTGCACCTGGTAAATAAAAAGGATGGCACATTAAGACCATGTGGCGATTATCGACGACTAAATGCACAGACAGTGCCAGATCGGTACCCAATTCCTAGAATTGAGGACTTCCACTATATTCTAAAAAACAAAATACTTTTTTCAAAGATAGATTTAGTAAAAGCATATTATCAAATACCCATTGCTGAGAAAGACAAAGAAAAAACTGCCATAACCACTCCATTTGGTCTGTATGAGTTCAATGTTATGAGTTTTGGACCGAGGAATGCCCCTTCAACCTTCCAACGGTTTATTACGGAAGTACTATTTGGACTGTATTTTGTCCTTCCCTATCTCGATGATGTACTTGTTGCTTCATCTTCAGAAGAAGAACACAAGGAACATCTGAAAATGGTGTTTGAAAGATTTCAGCAATATGGACTTAGAATTAATATTTCCAAATCAGTGGTGGGAGCTGACCAAGTAGAATATTTGGGATATCTAATCACCGCAGAGGGTTCTCGTCCATTGCAAGATAAAATTGAAGCCATTACCAACTACAAACTACCATCAACTATTCATGACCTACGGACATTTCTTGGTATGATAAATTTCTATAGAAGATACCTGAATCTATAGATAGATAGGATGCAGCAAAGACCCAAGCACTTCTACATGAACTACTGAAGGGAGCGAAAAAGGAAGACCGCAGAAAAGTGCCTTGGACTGACGACACCATAAGGAGTTTTGAAAAATGTAAAACTGATCTTGCTGAAGCTGCTCTTCTATCTTATCCGAAATCTGGACTACCGTTATCACTTTGCACTGATGCTTCAGATTTTGCTGTAGGCCCAGTACTTCAACAGTATGAAAATCAGAGCTGGAAGCCAATAGCTTTCTACTCCGAAAAGCTAAATGATGCCCAAAGAAGGTATAGTACATATGACAGAGAACTGTTGGGAATATACCTTTCTGTAAAACACTTCAAACATCTGTTAGAAGGCAATGATTTCACCATCTACACTGACCACAAGCCTCTCACATTTGCATTTCAACAGAAAAATGAAAAAGCATCCCCAAGACAGCTACGACAATTACAATACATTTCTGAATTTTCAACCAACATTCAACATATTCAAGGCAAAGATAATGTAGTTGCTGATGCTTTATCAAGAATTGAATCTGTCTCCACCATTGATTATGATGCCATAGCAGAGAAGCAAGCGCACGATAAAGAATTGCAGCAATTAATGCAGGAAAGCCCCTCTTTACAATTTAAGCCCTCAACTTTACCATCAGGAAAGATACTCTGGTGTGATACATCTACATCAAATATAAGACCTTACATTCCAGAGGAATTTCGAATGCAGATGTTTCGACAAATACATGGTTTCTCTCATCCTGGAGTTAAAAGTACCATCAAACAGATGACAGAAAAATTCATTTGGCCAGGCATGAAGAAGCAAGTAGGAGAATGGGCAAAGACATGCATCAAATGCCAGAAATGTAAAGTAAATAGACACACCAAGTCTAAATTCGGAGAATACCAAGTTCCAGATTCAAGATTTAGTGTGGTACACATAGATTTGATTGGACCACTACCACCTTCGGATGGCATGGAATACTGCCTGACTTGCATTGACCGGTATTCTTCGTGGATAGAAGCAATTCCCTTACCCGATATAACTGCTGAAATAGTGAGTAAAGCTTTCTACAACAACTGGATTAGTAGGTTTGGAGTCCCTGCTCAAATTATAACAGATCAAGGAAGACAATTTGAATCTCAATTATTCAGATGTCTTGCTGCTATATGTGGTGCTAAAGTATCGCATACTACCTCGTACCACCCCCAATGTAATGGTAAAATAGAGAGACAGCATAGGACCCTGAAAGGTGCTATAAAAGCACATAACAATATAAGGTGGACTGAATCTCTTCCTACAGTATTACTTGGTTTGAGAGCTGCCTTCAGACCAGACATAAACCATTCAATTGCCCAAATGGTGTATGGTTCTAACATCAAATTGCCAGGAGAATTTTTCGACCCACCTACCATCAAAATGGACCAAGAAACCTTTGTCTCACAGTTACAGAAGTATATGGAGCATCTGAAACCAGTACCATCAAGTAGTGTGAAGCACCAAAGAATATTTGTGCCTCAAGATCTCAAATCTTGTTCTCATGTTTTTGTTAGAATAGACAGGGTGAAAAAAGTCCTCGAACCACCTTATCAAGGACCATATAGAGTTGTTGACCGTTCTGACAAATTTTTCACTTTGTCAAGGAAAGAGAAAAATATAAATATCTCAGTTGACCGCCTAAAACCTGCCTATTTGTTGGTCACAGACAAAGATGACAAGCCGACACAAGCTAAACAAACAGATGGGAATTCAGATCATAGAGACTCCCACCTCCCATCTGATAATCAAACAACTTCCAGATGTGGACGAAAAATAAAACAACTAGTAAGGTTTAGAGATTAAAGATTTTATGTCTATATGCCTTTTGCTCAATTATATTCTGTATTAAAAGTCATTAAGTGTTTAATTATGTTGTGAATATATAGATACATGAATAATTTCACCACAGATATTGTTTACCTTTTAAATTTTGCCAATATAATATAATTTTGCATAATATAGTTAGTTCTTGCTCTTATTAATTCTATTGAATGTAGTGTTAAGACATACTGAGTACTGCATTATATTGAATAGACAAGCAAATCAAATATTGCACTTAAAGAAGTTTGGGTATTCAGGTATATATATATGTATTTACAATGATCCACCCTCCTTACTATGGTACCTGTAACATTAGTTTCATTTCTTGTAAACAATTTTTTCATTATAGTACACTAATATACATTTTTGATAGTTTGAATTTTATTGTATTGTATTGTTTTTACATCAGTATATCTATTTTCATTATTTGTCCTGTATCAACATATACATTATCTTGTATATTAAGTGTATCCACATAACATGCTTTATCACAAATTCTTCTTATGATATATTTCTGCAAGTAGAAAGTATGCTTTCTTGTGTGATTTGACATTCAATTATCAGCATCGGATATTACAAACATTCATCCAATTTTATTACATGAATAGATTATTGCTGTTAAGAATTATAGATTTCATCACATTACAAATTACAAAATTTCTTGTTCCTTATTTCATGTCATTGAAAGCATAACACATTGACTATGTAAATATAAACTAGGAAATGTTATATGTATGGATTTGTATATTGTGTTGTATAGTATTTTGGTTGTATATAGAGATAGTTTTTTTTTCCAGCATCATCAGAATTAATAGATATATCTTGAAATTTCTTTGTGTTAGAAATTCTTTGGTTTGAGAATATGATTCAGTAATGTCATTTTATATGAAAGTTCTTTAGTATATGCAAGGAAATTTTGATTTAATCCTTATTTACTAAATTTATCATGTCTTATTTGTGGAATTTATCATTTTTAAGACAGTGCCACAGTAGATTATTATGGTTAAGATACAATATCTGAGTTAGCATTGAATTTTGTGTGTATTTATGTCAAACTTCTCCTACCATGGTATCTAATTATCGTAACTCAGTTACTGGTGAGGGAGTAATGTTAGGATAAAAGTAATTGTTATTTTGGCTACTAGATGGTTGCACCTGTCAAGCTGTTATCAGCAAATCGGCTGAATCATGTTTGGCATGGTAATAACGAAATCACTAAAATTCTATTACATAAAGTAACAAATGTCACATTTCTTTTATTTAAAAAGAATTAATTATTATTTAATTTTTATAATGATTTTCATAATTTATATTTCAGTTTTTGTATTTTTACTTTTATATCTTTTTAATTGTAATACAAGGTTAATTGTAAATCAAACGGTACTTGTAAAAAAACGTGGTTTCTTTAGAACCACTTGCAGTCGCTGTAGTGATGTGTGAGATGTTGAAAGATGAATAAAATATCCAGTAGATGATGAAGTTTTGTTGAATTATTTTTAAAATCACGCAACCTAATTAATGAATAAATAGTTAACTGAGTGCGAGTAATTTGCGCACCTAATAAATGTTTGTTGTTTGTAATTTTTAAGGTTTGATGAATTAACTGTCATGTTAATTGTGCCCTGAACCCCCATATTTTGATGTGAATAATTGTGAAGACTTCTTTTTTTGTCATTGTGAATAGAATTAGAAATATGAAGTTGATAGAAAATATGTTTTATTTCTAATTCTTTTTTCGCTAGTGAATTTTTTATAATCCTTGTTATTAATTTTAATTTTTGTGGCATGTTTTGCTACTGAACAATTCATTAAAAACTATGATTAATTTTTCCGAAGTAGTAGTGTGTTTGAATTTTTTTGGTTTTCCTCATGCTGAAATTGTGAAAAGTAAGACATTCAAAATTTTTTTCAATTGAAACTATTGAACTTACTTAAATTTTTAATGCGTGCCACTGATTTCTGTCAATTTTTTTTCATGCAATATATTTTATGTTCATTAAAAATTTTCTTTCCCTCTTTGACTCAGTTTTGTATTATTGTCTTTACTTCTGATGATATTCATATACTTTAGCAGTAAAATTTATACAGCTTATTACCAGATATCTCAAATTTATCAATAGACTTTTTGTTTAAATTTTTAAAATATACTGTTACTTATATTCAGCTGATTATTTTTTTAAAAAGCAAAATGAAAAGTTTCCATTTTTAAAACGTTAATAATACAATTTAAAATATATGTATAGTGAAAATCGTTTTTGTTGGTTGTTTTTAAGATTTGATGAATGAATTGTCATGTTAATTATGCCATGAACCCCTATATTTGACTGAATGTCAGTATTTTTTAAAAAAATATTTCACTATTTTATAGTTGATGCATGTAAACATGCATCATATGCAAACACAGATATTTAGCATCGTAAATATGACTTGTTATTAAAAATCAATATTGATGTTAGATTTTTCCACTGTTTAAATTATAATGATACTGAATAGACTAAAACAGTTTAGTTGTTTAATTAGCTTGTGGAAGAATTCAATATTTGTTTCATTATTTTTCTCTACAAAAAATGGGTGCACTTTAATTTTATTTAAATTTACTTTCAGAATAAAATGCTTCATCTTTTTTTCCTTTCAGGCCTAATGTTATTGAAATTGTGTGTTCTCTGCATGATTTGAGGCTGAAAAATACAAAAATGGTAAGCATTTCAGAAATTATTTTAGACATGTTATATTTTTTTATGTACACCAGAAAGTATATCTACTGCTTGGTTACACCACAAAATTATTTATAGTTGAGAATGTCTCCCCATTTATTGGATGGGGAAACAAAAGGAAAAGAAAAAAAAAAAAACCTGATTTATCATGTTGTTCTTAATAGTTATTGAGCAATTTAAACGATAAGAAAGAGTTGTTATATTAACCAATTAATTCCTTCTACCTGTGGCATTTAAAAATATGAAATTTAAGCATCTCTTTTGTACTTTTTAAAATTATATCCTTGTTTAATGATGCTGAGCATTTTGGAGAATATTTATTAAAATTCTTACTTCCAAATATTAAAAATTCCAAACTGCTTGAGTAAGCTTTTTAAGTTAAACCAAATAAAATAATTTTGTAAATCAAATTTTTTTAATGTCATATAGTTGTGAGACTACTATGTACATAAATTTAATTTTTGTTTTTTAGAAAAAAATTTCAAACATATTTATTTTTTTAAAAAAAGTGTCAGCAACTTATTGTTTATTTTTTTGAGTAATGTAGCATAAAGAATGATTATAAATTGAGTTGAATGTTATATTTAAAATTACGGTTTAATTTTTTGTGTATATCTTTATCATTGTATTGAATTTTCATATTTTAGTGCATATAATTTCTTTTAATATATTTTAAGATATATTCATCTGTATATTTTGTTTCATTGAATTGATTTGTATGTATTTATTTTATTGTGAAGACTTTTAAATTGCTATACATTTTCACGCAGGATTATTAATTATATGCCTAGAGCTATCATTTTGCTATATAGAAGTTCTAGGATACTTAATTCCTGTTTTGTATACCAGAGTTTGGATCATGCACATCAGTTCTTATAATTGTACTGTATTTATTATGATTATAGTGCTTGTAATTTTGCTTAAAAAAAACTTATCTCTTTAATTTATGCAAGTTTTGTTGTAAGTACTCAATAGATTAAATTCTGTTCATGAATTATTGAAAATTTGCATCTTTCAAGTGTACTTATTTCTTAAAAATAATTTAACACCCTATGAAAAGCATTCTCTACTTATATATATTATCAATTGGCTATCTCTATATATCTGCAATTTTGAAAAATGTAAAAATTTAGTTTATGTGTTGTAGAATTGCTTTTAATAAAATATCATAAATGTCAGAATTAGTTCTCAGATTACATTTCTTATTGATGGAATTTCCTTTTGCATGAAGAGTTTTAAAGTTTTATATCTACTCCAATTTGAAAATTTAGTGAAGAAATTTGTTGCCAGCTTTACTGATATCTGTATGATTCTCTTTGAAAAAAAAATGATAAAATATTTCATTCTTCGCAAAATCCATTATGAAGACTTTTTCTGCAAATGTAGAGGATTACTTATTGAAAATTTCTTGATTCAGTACTAATCGCTTCTCCAATCCTGTTTCATTACTTGGTAGAAGTGTTACATTTGGGTTTTTTAATTAATTAATACAGTTAACTTAATACACATTTAATTTAATATTACATATGCATTGGAACATAGTAAGGAAACATAAGCAAAAAATATTAGAACCTCATTAACTGTAGGCATGCATATGCTTCACCATCTTAATAGTTGCAGAAATTATAAGAAACCAATTATTATTCAGGTGGAAAATCTGGTTACTCTCAAAATGAATTCCTGGCTGTGAAGAAAAGCTCAAAAGCAAAGGTATTAATATATATCTCCAAAAAATTAGAAAAAGCTGCAAATGATTGCTGCTGGTCTTTCCAGGTATACAGATTACACTGCCTTTATAATATTGGATATTGTTTTATTTCTTGTTATTTATATTTATCTAAAATAAATTTTTTCTGTAGTTTTAAAATGAGAAATCTTGCTACTTCCGTTTATTCTAGCATCACCCTTAAACACATTAACTTCTTCCTTACTATTAAATAATTCATCTGTATAATGCTGGCAAATTGCAGGTACTTTGCTCAAACCATACATTAATCTCTTACAAATATTTAATCAATTATGCATATTTATTGTCAAAAGTTTCTGACAGCTCAAATTTCTTTTGCAAGTCTGTATGGTGAAAATCTGATTTTGAGATTTGTTTTCTTCCTTTAAACTAAGAAGAATTTCCTTTAATCTTTTGTTATAGTGTGTTGTGGCTTGATTAAACTGCAATATAAAGTTACTGAATAATTCTCGCATAATCCTATACAGCCACCTTGCTTTACTTCAAGTTCTACCGGCGTTACCATGCAGACTTCTCTACTTTTATTATGATACCCTTTGTTTGTGAATTTCATTTTTGACTCTGCATTTTAAAGTAAAGGGTATTGTTTGAACTCTACAAAATACTGGTTTTAACAGGCTTTAAGTTTGAATCTTACTTCAAAATTAGTTATATCAGAACTTTATCACGACAATGTCTTTATATTCCTCTAGTTCTAACTTCTTTAATTGTGCTTCATTCCAAATAGGTTTTATAGAGCCTTGAATTGCATTCTGATTTTTCTTTAACATTGTACCGATTCAAATTAAAAAGTTATCTTTATATTCAGTACAGACACCTACTCCACAGGTTTTTATGAGTCTTCCTGAAATTCTTAAAAATTGCATTGGTTAGTGGAATTTTTTATTTGAAATTTTTCTGTAAAGGCCTTATCACACGGGCAAATACCGTCTACACTTTCGTGGACAGTTTCCCGTTTATACCCACAGGCAACCGGTCAAGCAGGATTTTTGTCATTGTGGACTGTTTTCAACCTGCTTGAAAGTGTAGACGGAAAGATGGTTTGCAAACGAAATTCAACCAATCGTGCAGGGCTTTGGTAGTGACATGTTGCCAAGAATGTCGCGATTGACGCCAATATGAAACTAATTTGTAAACACATTTCCGAATCACTCCTTAAAAGACGGGGGAAAATGTTATTATGGTCGTGTGATAAAAAATGGGTTTTGATCGACTTTATTAATGAAAAGCCGGCTATTTGGAATCCACTGAATATTCATTATTAAAGAAAAAAATGTTACACGAAGAAATTCGAATAATAATTATCAGAAGATGAAGAGATATCAGAAGATGACCCGTAGGTAGTCTTCAAAACCAAGAAAATTTATTTTCAGAATTAAAAAAAAAAATTATTAATGTTTATGTGAACTGTATTTAATCTGATTAAATCTTTAATTTTTTAAAATAATAGTAGAATTTTTGAATTTCTAAGATATGTAATTAACATCTTTCATACAGTTAAAAAATTATTTAATTCCTATGCTATTGTGAAAGTTAATAAGGATCAATTCATCTTCTTGCCACTGAAATACTGTTCAGCACATTATATAGTACATTTAAGGGAATTGCAGAATATGAATGATTCTGTTATTGTTTAATGTTTTAATTAATAAATAACAATGAAGTTTTTTTTAAAAAATTAATAGCACATCCAACTCACAAAATCGCTTATTTTGCATATTTCTGTGTAAAATTTGATTTTCACAATTTTATCTATAAACATTACTATATCTATCTATATACATTATGCAATTATTAGTTTTTTTTTGTGCGTAAACCTGTCATTAGTACCGAAAAATTAACAAAATTTATGGAACAGCAATATATCCCAGGATATAATGTACGGAATGTATGAACAGGAATCCCACTAAGGAAATGAGTAAACTACAGATATTCACCAAACAGAAAAAGCGAAAAAAGAGCGATAAATTAGCCATAAAGTACATCTGTGTTTTAGGTTTACCATACAGCAAATCCCCACGTGACGTCACTACACACATTTTTCCCGTGCGCTTTTGTCCACGAAAGTGTAGACGGAATTTGGCGGTGCGATAAGGCCTTAAGAAGTAGAATGCCTTATGAATCTAAGTGCTTATAGTACCATGCAGTAGTAGTATTTTAAATGTTTATATTGTGTTCTAAATTCATCATAGTGTGTTCAAATAAAAAAAATTAAATACTGCTGTTACTCTCTTTCCTTGCTTCCTCCCCCCTTGTTTAGAGCATGATAATTCCTTGAAATCTGAAATTTTAGCTTATTTTTTTAATGAATTATAATATTTTTTGCTCCTTTTCCTACTGAATAGTTGGAGGCACATTAAATCTCATTCAATAGTTACATTTAGAATTTTCTTAAATTTTAAATACATACCACTGATGTTCCACGTCATTTTTTAAATACAGTATATTTTATATTCTGCAAAAACTTTCTCTTCTTAGTCAACCTGTGATTAACGTTGGCTATTCAAGTAATGTTCATATTCAATGTCAGTAAAATTTATTAAGAATATTATAATAAAATTCATTAATTTAGGTATATGAATATTGTTAACTTTTATCCTATTGATTTTGATATTTATATTTGTCTTTATTCAAAGCATTTTATTCTGTAAATTTCTAAAAATAAACAAAGGAAAACAATGTTGCAAGGCACTTAAGTTTTTATTGCTTGTTATATAATAGTTAGTATGATTTCAGCAAATTTACAATATGCCAGACTGAATCTATTTGTAGAAAGAATAGGCATAAATGAACCATGATTTATATTAAAAAATGTAAGTAAGATTAATTACTCTCTAGATTAAATTTTATTATTGACATTAATGCAGACATTTATTAAATCAAACTAGAATGGGCTGACCGAGATCTAAGATTTAGCAAAATTTTCACGACATTCTAAGACATAATTTTATCCAACAAATGTCCATCCATTCATAGAATTCACTTTTATGTTACATTTCATCAAAAAAAATTTAATATCTTTAACCTTGCTGATTATATTACTTTACTAAGGACTTTGAAATCATACATAGCATTAGGCATTAACAAGAAACCTTTGTGTGTTTAAAACATATCAACTGTGTCTTGAATCCAAAATCTGTTCCTCCCTATCTTTCTACTTATATAATTATTGAATTATATCAAACTACTATGCCTAATTTAATGCGACATCAAATATTGCACTAAATACCCTTTTCGCATTTTCCCGAAACAATAGATTTAACACACATTTATAACATAATTATCAAATTATTTACTTTCCTGAATTTTTATAATGCTGCTAATAGTTTAGTAAATTCGAAAAACTACAGATCTCAACATTAAAAAGCAGAAATCTGGTATTCAGTCTACTAATAGAAATATGATTAAAAAACACTATATTAATATATTCTTTTAAATCTTGGTCAAAATTATCTAGCTATTTTTTTTGTGTGTGTGTGTGTTCCAAATCGTGTAATATGCATGTGCAAAAATATTTTGATTGCATGAAATCTTTTATCCTTGAAAATGACAAAGATCTAATTTCAGAACAAAGAAGAAAATAAAATTATTAATAATCGAATAAGACAAGAGTAGAAAAAATAGAAGAAAGCTTTTAATCTAAGAAAAACCGAATTTCTTCTTAATGATATAATTCTACAATTTGCACACAATTCATGTTAACCAAATTAAAGTTGGAAATGTAATAAATTTTTATAATTACTTAGCAGCATAATAAAACTCTTTATTTAAATTTTTTAAAAGAATTGCGATAAAGCACAATTTTTTAAAAAATGCTTGAAATAATCACAGAAAAAATGAACAAAGAAACGTTATATTACAATTCATGACTACAAGAATAAAATGACAGAAAATTCGCAATAAAGAGAATAAAATTTCTAATGCAAGAACAAACATTTTTCCATAAAAATCATAAATATACATTAAATGATACAAAGGTATTTTTTAGCAGTATGCGAGTATCATAGAGCAACAGTATCATGAAAAACTATATAATTAAAGATAAAAACAAAGCTTTAGAAAATTTTTAAATCATTTTTTCATACTCTCATTAAAAAATTCCAATGACACTTTCTACAGTAATAAAGCATCTAATGAAGAATACATCATATTATTAAGTCAAAAAATAATACATTTCCTAATGATGTATTCTACAGTTGCACTCGAAGCATATAAATATAATATAATTTCTTTACAAATGCAATTATTTTTTTTTTCATCATAAAAACCTTTGTAATGAATTCTAGGAGGGAAACTTTTAAAGTACATTGTTTAGTCACTAAGTGGTCGAAAGATAGCAAATATCTTCAAGAAATAGCTTCGTTGATTGCGAAAAGTCATGGTTGTGTCCAAAAAATACTACAGAAGTATTGTAGAACTAGATTTATTGGCAAGATTCCAGGAAGGGGATGTAAAGAAATTTTAAGCATTGCTGCAAAGAGGGAAAATATATGTTCAGTAAAGAAAAATTAAAAATTTTAGAACTTGACTCATCGATGTCCTCGGCAACTTACAGCTGAAACTGTTAGATACGTTTTACATAATGCAAAATTTCATGGTCGTACTCCATTACTGTAGCCACTCATTAGTTGCGTCAACAGAAAAAATAGTCTATTTTGCAAAACAATATATTTCAAAGCCGGAATAATTCTGGAACTGTGCTATTTTTTCTGATGAAACCAAATTTAATCTATATGGGAGGGAATTTGGAAAAGAATAGGATCCTAAGAACAGAATAAAGATGGTTAAGTATGGGGGTAGATCTATCGTCGTTTCGGGTTGTATGGCAACAAATGGAGTAAGATTTTTTTTCATTGATAGACTTTGATATCTTGACATTTCAAAGAATACCTTACAAAAAGTGTCGATAAATTAGGACTGGGGTCAAGCCTCGTCATCTTTCAGTAAGACAACAATCTGAAGCATACTGCGAGTATTTTTGTTATACTTGTTATAACACTGCAAGTAACAGCTACACACCCCATCCCAATTTCTAGACTTAAATTTTCTAGAACATTTATGGTTTTAGTTGGAAAAATTCATTTATGAACGTGAAGTGACAAATAAAGAGGATTTGACGAAAATCTTAAGGGAAGAATGGGCCAAAATTTCTCTTGAAACAACTAAAAAACTGGTTATATCCCTCCCTTCTTAAGCGATTACAAGGAAGAAGGTTTTGCAACTAAGCATTAATTTACTTATTATTATAAAATTACTAAAATTGTATACTCATTTTTGTGGCATTCTTTTTCATCTAAGTGCTTTATTTATTAATCTTTAAATAAAAATAAATTTTTTTTACCTAATTTTTTTTTCATGTATTGGTAGGTGATGATTCCGAGTATCATTCATAAAAAATACAATTTCTTTAAAGCAAAATTTAGTCTGTTAAGTAGAAACTTAATTTATGCATTCAAGTGTATACTCAATTTTGAGATTGACTGCATATGAGCTGGATAGAATTATTGATTTTTTTTTATTTGACCAGATATCTGTTAATTCGAAATGAAGGGGCAATAAAAAAAAAGTAGAGATTACAATAATGACAGTTTGAAACGAACTTTCAAATTTCTGCCCTGATTTTATTCAAATTATTCATTTCTGCAGACATAGCACATATATGAATTAATTAAATGGCGGTTTTCCATTCGTTGTGGAAAAAACTAAACGTATAATATTAATCTTGCCATCTCATTCTATTAGCTGGAGTTCTGGTAACTGCTTATTTATATTTTGTTCCAAATTTTATAATATAATTCGAATTTTGTGCATAAATAAAATATATAATACAGCAAAATCTGATTCATGATACAGGTATAACTTAATTCTTTTTTATAATATGATTCAATGACAAGGTTATGCAAACAAATTGTTAAATCTGATACAACAACTATTTGGGTCACACATACACAACATTTACTTCACACTGGAAATGATTCGGAAACATTACTTATATACATTTTCAATGAATTATCTTGAAAAGAGCAAATTCTCCTCACTAGTCAATGAAAGAAACTTTGAAGTTTTAGCTTAGGCGATTTTTCTGTTATCTATCGTTGTTTGAAATTATTTTGCATAACATTTCTAGATCAACAAGCTTTTTACAAAAAAGAAAATTATTCAGACTTTTATTCGATTATATCAAACTTAACATCCTAACTCTCATCCTTATATTCAAAGTTTACCCAATACAGAAATTTCTCACTAACGATCATCATTGTAATGACCCCGACAGCATATAGAATGGTAATGAAAAAATAAATATGCATAAAAATCTATACAATTCTGGAATTATTCATTTTAAAAATCAAGGAAGATGATAGTTTTGAATATTTCCATTTCCAAACTGCAACACCATTCCCCAATTCCCTTCCTTTTTACAATTCCTACTATAAGTTCACACTCTCCCTATATATATTTATATATCTTGTTCAAATTTTCAATCGTTAATAAAATACTTTTTATTCATCCACTCAAGTTCAAATACATTTTTTTAAAACTTGTAGTGGATGACGCTTGATGCTAATGCAGTTTTTCAAATATTAATTCATTAATTATTAAATTTAATTAATTTTTAATACTTTAAATAGAGTTTTAGCAGTTTGTAATGAAAATTGAAATCAACAGGCAGTAGCTCAATCGGTAAAATGCAAGGATTTTAGTATTTTTCTTGTGAAGGTGAAGAATGCGAGTTCAATTCTTGCAAAACTAGGAATTGACAATTTTTTTTAATTACTACTTGTTTGTTTACATTTGATATAATAAAAAAACTATTAATTTAGTAAGAGACTTGGATTTTTTACATGCTTTTTTTACTAATTATCACACTAAGATGAGTTTACTTTCTCACTGAATCAAAATAGAGAGACATTGGGAATTTGGTATAATTTAAATTGAATTTCAGTAGAGCAGAGTGAGTAAGATTAGAACTACAAACCCAACATAATTCTTTTTATATAAAAAATTTACAACTCAACTTGGCTTTATAAATTTGAAACTAGATAATGATAAGCCTATACAAGGGTTCTCAAAAATGTTGAGAATCATTTTATGTTAAATTATCTGCTATTCATTATTCATTTTTTCTAAAATAATTTTGCTATAAATACTTGAAATAAGTTTAAATAGGATCAATTCAAGTGACATCACAGGCATAGTATGCAAAATAATATGTGTAATATACAAAAGAATGCAATTTTTAATATCACACACTTCCATTTACCTATAACATATAGCAGAAAATTTCAAATTCTTCAATAAAAAGTAGAAATCCGATGGTTTGGATAATTCACAAAGAAGGCTGTCACGCGAGACTTGTCCATCTGAGTCTAATGCAGATGCTGGAACTAATACCTTATTGTTGTCTTCAGAACAGGACAAATTTTTTGAAAAATCTGATGCAACATTTTTTTCTTTATCCACTTGAATATTGGAGGAAATGCTCTTTATTTTCATTAAGAGATTAGAATGACATGCCTTAGTATATTTCTCTGCAGAAGATAATGATTTTATATCTTCAATGTCTTGAACCTAAAGAAAAAAGAATTTCAATTAGTAAATTCTACAAACTTAATAAAGATTTTGCCTTGCTAATTAGAGATTTATAACCTTTAATATCTGATCATGTTTTAAAAAATAAAGTTACTTTTTGACACTGAAATTATACAAGATTTTATGAGATAATTTAATGAAAATAACACTATATAATAAAGAAATAAAAAAATTATAGTTATTAATTCAGAAAAGTATGGATGATTACTATTATTAATACAAAATGTAAACTTAAGATTTACATTTCATAATGGGAAACTGAGTTAAATTAAC
>JAPMOR010046164.1:123367-168279 GCA_026543865.1 Argiope aurantia | reverse complement strand
AATGCTATATAACAACAATTGTTGAATAATCCGTAATTTCAATTGAAATTCAAACAGCTTTCTAAAACATTTTCTATTGTCAAAAGTCCAAGAGCGGGGGGGGGGGGGGGGTTGAAAAAAAAGGGGAAATTAAAATTGAAATTTTTAAAAAACCTGACAAAAAAGTAACTTTATAAATTCATAAAAAAAAAAATTCCAATATTTATATAAGATAAACAATATGAAACTTTTTAATGACTATGCTGAAATTTGGATAAGTTTTAAATACAAGACAACAAGAAACAGACAATGAGTAAATTACAAAGTGAAAACATTAATTTCTAATATATTTTACAAATTAAATTGTAATAAATTTCAACTTAATTTGTAGCACCAAGAAAAAAAATCTGTTTTTTTTTTCAGGGTTGCCACTCAAATCTGGGTAAAAAAGTATCCAAGTAAAAAAGAATGCTAGTTAATATTAAAAAGTAAATCTAATTTTTATGGCAGAAACAAAGTTGCTTTAATAATGATAGTAAACATCGTTACCTTGTACCCCAAACTTATGATGTTTCTCCTATGAAATTTTTTTCATTATAGTCAATGTGTATGTTCCACTCATTTTTGGTTTTGGCATTTGATTGCATCAATGTAACAGCAAAAAGACACTTCAAAAGAAGTTTCTGCATTTGATAGTCAAATAATATTACATTTAGTACCAGACTATAGTTGAATGAATAAAATGAAATGGAAATAGTTTTAACTGACCTCAAAAGAGCACAAACTCAAAACTTTTTCTAAATTCTTTCCATCAAAGCAAGCATAAGGACATCCACCATCAGATGAGTTCCCAGAATTTTGTAGAGCATGACAAGTATGTGCTTTATAGTTTTTTCTTGAACCTCTATTGCCATATAAATGTTCTATGTTGTAAATATAACGATTTTGGCTATCAGCCCAAGAATGATCACAAGTCTTAGAATTACGTATTTGTTTATTAACCACAGGAATCGAATATTCCTTCATAAACAAATTAATAACTTCCTGGCAAGGAACCCCAATTTCTTTTAGGTAGAGAATGTATTGCACCTGAAAGTAGAAAGTATTTTAATGCAATTTTTCAAAAGATTATTTATTTAAAAAAAACCACAAAGAAGCACATAATAGTAAGTAATTAAATAGTAAGTACTATAAATCTAGATTTCAAAATATAATGCACAAAGTGATTCAATTTCTGAATTAGACTATGATTAGTATAAAATTTCTCTAAAACATCCATATTAAATTAAGATAAATATCAGTAAAAATCCTGTTGCTACAATAGATATATAAAATGAATAAATGATTCATCAAATCTTATATCAGCAATATTATCCCAATTCTAAGGGTGAAGGAATAGGGATAGTGGGAAACAAGTCATATTTCATGGTTAAGAACTGTAAGTGCAACAAATAAGACAAATGCAGTGAATAGTTTAAAGTGATAAATTAGAGAACAAATATAATAAGTCTAATGAAGAAATGTTTCACAATAACGCTAATTAAAAACGCAGAATACAGATAGCAAAAAATTATCATTGCTTGCATTAATGGAAACAGCTGTTCTCAAAAATCACAAATTTAAATTGTATATGAAAGTTTTTTCCCTATCTTTTTTTTTAAAGATCATTACATATATTTCTAATAATAATAATATATATATATATTTAACATTTTAGTAAGATGCAATTTTTTAAAAATAATATGTTCGTATATTTCTATATTTAAAAATTCCACATTTTTCTGTTCCTAACATATTCTCATTGGGGAAAAAACCTCACCATTTTTAATATACATGATAATCTTATAATTATAAAATATATGCAATTAGTTTTGAAAAATGTGATGATGAAAACATTAATGCTTTTCTTGCATTTAAATTAACTACAAATTCAATTCAAACATAAAACAATTTATTTTGATCGTTCTACAATAATGTCTCCTAAACAATAAAAATTCATTTTAAATTTTATGCATTGAGTGTTAAAGAGTTTGCAAATAAGTTTTGAAGTTATGCTTATTTTTCTGAATTATATTCACGATATTACGCCTACGTCTAATTTTTGAAACTATAACATAGGAACGAAATTTGAATGTGAAGCTCAGAAACCTGGAATTGAGATATTTCCGAGGGAATAAAAAAGTAAAACTTATAGTCTGCAAATTTCTAAGATTCTGCTTTTTAATTATCCTTCCCCATGAGAGTAAGCTCTACATATTACTATATCCCCCCCCCTGCCTCAAAAAACACTCCGACTTTTTTTTTTTTTGTAAATACCACAGTAGAGAAATATATTGCTTTTCAAAAAAGAAAGAAAAAAAAAAGCAAAGGGGAAAAAAAACTAATAAAATTTGGTATTATGTTGATTATTAGGTAGAATTTAATTGTGAAAGAACTCAATTTAGATATCCTTCCATTTACTGGTAGTATCCAACTAACTTTTTTTTTTTTTGTAAGGAAACAAACAAAATCGGGTAGATTTTCTTTCTAGATATTAGCTTGATATTTCAATTTAGAAAAAAAAACACTAATTTGTTTTTGAATCACAAATACTTAAAAATGAAAAGAATCACCTAACACTTAATAACCTTAGATGATAATAAGCAAAAGCTTAACAATAATAAACAAAAATTTATTTTGTTTATAAGAAAAATTAATTTGCTTTGAAATGTAGATAAATTAAAATTTTATATAATAACACTGAAGGATACAACATACAGCAGAATAATCAATTATTAAGTGATATTTTTTATAAAACAATGGAATTATTGCATTAGCAGACATAACACAGATTTGAAAAAAAAAAAAAGAAAGAAAGAAAGCTGAACTATACAAAATAATAAATTGTGCTGAACTTACACACAAAGAAGTAAAATTATTATGATTAATTGAATACTAAAATTAATATATTTATACGAAAAGTGCTCAAGATATTAAAAGAAAATTCACTTTTCTTTTATTCAAAGAAAATTCACTTTTCTTTTATTATATAAAAGAAATTAATCAATCTTAAGAACGTTAAAATTCCATTTTGAGAAAAAGACTTTTTCACAAAAATATCATGTCTGATTGTGCAAGTATGGTGTACTGTCAATTCAAATATCGTAGTATACTGTGATGAAAATGTAAATGTTGGTTGGTTGGTTATTTAGGTTTTTTGGCACAAAAGCTAAATCTGGTTATGCTGCGCCACTTCAATGGTGAGATAAATCAAATTCATATTAAAAGTAATACTAAGAAAATTATATATAAAAAGTCAAATTTCGAAAGGCAACGTAAGCATTAAAATTGGTACCTTAAAAATAATATACTTTTCATATTTTCTAATAAAAGCGTCAAACAAATTAAAGACGAACATTTAAAAAAATGAGAAAGCAAAACTAAATGGAATGTAAAAAACCAATGTTATGCAAAAATTTAAAAATGTTAGGGTGAGGACTTTCACCCACAATCTATCGCAACTCGATGGATAGTGAATTAAAAAAACTTTAAGCGATGAGGATTAAAATCAGGACACTCTATTAAAACATGTTTGACTGTTAAAATTACATGGCATTTTGGATATGAAGGGCATTGCTCTCCAAATAAAAGATGCTTGTGGCATGACCGATGCGCAGTCGGGTTAATTTGACGTCTAATGCACGAACAGGGACAACAGGCCATAAACTTGTCATTGGATCAACCGAGTGTAGTTTATTCGAAGTTTGCTGTTCCCAGGATTGCTGCCACAGAGCGCGAACAAGATGAGCAAAATATTATTTTGCATCGTCATATGGAAGTTCACGCTGTAACAAAGAACTTGCCGCTTTAGCCGCGATCTTCGCCCTTTCGTTTCCGGGTATTCCGACATGACTCGGGACCCAACAAAATAAAATTTTGGCGCCTCTTTTTTCAAGATCGCTTAGAAAAATAAGGGCTTCCATAGCAACAGGATGCATCCGGTTGTTGGAATTGGAAAGAGACATCAAAGCACTGATACTGTCAGTATAAATGCAAAATGTCTGATTAGAGGAAGCAGAAATCAGTTGAAGAGCGCAAGCTATTGCAATCAATTCAGCAGTAAAAACCGAGCAAGACACGGGCAGGCGATAGTTATAAGTTTCAGACGGAAACACTAGTCCGCTACCAACATGCTCGTTGGATTTTGATCCATCAGTAAAGACTTCTGCGCAAGAGTTATATTGACAACGGTGATAATGAAAGAGCTGCTGAAAAATAACCGGTGCTGTTGTAGATTTATCGTAGCCAGAAAAAGGGTTCAAAAATGAAAATTGTGGAACATCTCAAGGAGGAAAAGAATAAAAATTTATTTGTTGAATCAAAACCTCGGGGAGTCCCGAATCATGTAGGAAAGCTTTAACCCTTTCACTAAATGGAGGAATGTGAGAGGGGTGAACATCATAAAGTCTCCGAAGACCAATCGGGAGAGACGGATGATTAACAGGATGCATCGGAACTAATAGCATTCGAAAATAGTATTGTGCGTTTATCTTCTTAAGTCGAAGATTTAAAGGAAATTGATTGCATATGGCATACAGGCTTTCTACTGATGACGTGCGAAAAGCACCAGAGTAAATTCTAAGGGCAAAACGGTGTATCGTATCAAGCTTTCGCAGAACGGAAGGACGAGCAGATCCATACACCATGCGAGTGAGATATACTGATTCTAAGGAACGAGGCTAAATGCTCATTTGTCAGTCTACTTCGGAAATGAAACACTTGTTCACGGAACTTAAACACGGAATGAACACATAGATGAAAACACTTGTTCACATATATAAGATGAAGCAAACATAGCACTGATTTTCTTGGCGTGAGATATTAAATTTGAAAATCTTACTTTCGATAAAGATTTGTAAAACTCTAACTTTTGCATATTTAGAAACAACTGCTTGAGATGATTGTTAGATTGCAACTCAATTAATTCAAGCTGCAAAGCTGAGCTCACTGCTTCACAATTTACGTTAAAAGACATGGTAAAAATATCCAATTCTGTTTGAATGGCACTGGAATCTTGAAATCTACGTTCGAACTCAAAATGCAGTTTTTTTTTTTAAAGCAATCTTCATAATTCTTAAGCTTCTCTTTATTTACTGAGGGTATTGAATTTAACATCGAGAAATGAGAAAAGTCGTTCTTAGCTAGTTGCCCAGCAAACAGATAAAGTTTTAGTTTAAAAGCTTTGAGATGGGCCCAGATATCGTCGATAAATTGATATTTCCCTTGCAGCTTGACATTCAAATTGTTCATATGAAGTTGTTCATGTTCACAAAGAAGATAAGTGAAAAATGCAAAGTCCGAAAGCCATTCTGTATCTTCTAACATTTCGCACTCCGCAGAATACTGTTTCTCATGGAAGAACGATACAATTTCGATTTTCAGCTGCCAAACTCGCTCGAAAACACGTCCTGCACTAAGCCACCTTACTTTCGTGTAATACAGTACATCAGAGTATTCAGACTGCACGGACTGAAGAAAATCTCGAAATTGACTGTGAGTAAGCCCACGAGATCGAATATTGTTTACAAGCTTCACGGCTGCATCAAGCACTGGTTACATATTCAATGCAGATTTACGCAGAGCATCTTGATGTATAACACAATGTAGAAAAACAACATTGTTTCCGGGATAGTTTTGATTAAAGAGTCCAAGAAATCCAGATTTTTCCCTGTCATATTTGGTGCTCCATCGGTCGTAATATTACATATATTTGTTATAGGCACTTTCATAGTTAAAACCCTTCCTGAAATTCACGAAAAATATCACGTCCCGTTGCAGTTCCCTTTAAAGAACGCATGCACGCCAGTTCCTCGGTAATTTCAAAGTTCTCATCAACATCTCTTATAAACAATACTAATTGAGCAGTATCATTTATATCAGTGCTTTCATCCATAGCTATAGAGCAAAATTTAAAGTGGCCAATCTTTGACTCAAATTGTGATATCAAATTTTTATCGATGGATTCGATTCTAGAAATCACCGTTTTTCGAGATAAGCTTACAGTCTCAAAATTATTTTTCTTGTCTGGACATAAAACATCACAAACTTGGAGCATGCATTGTTTAACAAACTCCCCATCACTCAGAGCATTATTATTTTTAGCAATATTGTATACTACAATGTAACTTGCATGTGTAGCTGCTTCTTGGATAGTGTTTACCTTCTTGAAAAGATTTTGTTGGCCTGATAATCTTTTACAAAGACTTTCTACATTTTTTTTTTCCTTTCTGATTCGGACATTTCATCGTAATTGGAATTCTTATGCTTGGATGTAAAATGACGGGAAATGTTATATTCTTGGAAGACTGCTACAGTTTCACGAGACACACTGGTTTATCTTTAACAACTGTAAAAAAATATTTCCAGGACCATTCATCATTAAAAGTATGGCATTCTGAATCAACTTTACGTTTTTTAGTAGACATTTTGGGGTTGAAATATTTTACGAATAACCCAAACAAGCACTAGCCTAGCTACGCTATACTTTTAATACTTTCACCACTATTCACAATGATGCTATATGTCCGCAATCTTTCCATACGCAATGAAAAATATTAAAACTCGCGTCAAAAGAAAAGCCACTGGCTGGAGTGTTTCTTTATTAAAGGCTTTAAACATAGCCTAAAACAAGTTGTCATTATTATATACAAATATATTAAACGTGGCATATTTCCAGATATTTTTTTTTTTTTAAAGAAAGTATAATAGAGGTCGGGTAACTACAGGGCAATGGTATTTGGAGGTATCGAACGGGCAAGTAAAAAGTCGTTTCTTGTGCCTGTAACCAATAGAAATACTAAAACAATGCTGTGAATTTAGAGCTGAGAATATGTTCTTCCTGGGACTAAAATAATAACAGTTGAGTGGCATGCTTATAGAAGCGCTCTCTCTAATGACGAAGATTTTGGTCACCAACAAATTAACCATTCCAAACATTTTGTAAGCCCAAACGATGTAAATATTCATACGCAGAATATCAAGGGTTTTTGGTCCTTAAAAAAAAGGTTTCTGCGTAACAAACAAGGAATACATCAGGATCAGCATTTTGACTACTTGATACAATTAATTTGGGAATTTAGGATAAGTAGAAACAAAAGATATGTTACTTAATTTGCTAAAAATAAATCATTAATGTTTGTGCACTTTTTTTTGCTGTGTCGTTTTTCTTACACATTTTTTGAGGCAAATTTGTTTTTCAATGCGGGCTTAAAACGGCCACATACCAATTAAAATTCTATCCGCGGGCCGGATAAAACCTTCTGGCGGGCTGGATTTGGCCCACGGGCCGTAGTTTGCCCATCCCTGTTGTAAGTGATACCATCAGGACCAGGGCTACTAGCATTAGAGCACTTTTCAACTCGAACAAACTAAATTCGCAATTATATGGAAGAGATCTACTGGAAATAAATTGTAATTTACTTCCTTCCGCTCGCTTCTTAGCCACCAGAAATGATGGACTGTATGAATCTACAGCGGAAACTTTTTCGAAAGTATGCCCGAAATTATTGGCAACTTCAAAACGCGAGGAGTGCATCACATTTCCCGATTTCAATACAGGGAAGGAAAAATCGGGATATATTCCATTGGCTGCTTTGATTTTCTACCATAATAGTTTGCTAGGAGTAGAATAAGTGATAGTTGAAACGCATTTATGCCAGGATTCCCTCTGATTACGCCGACGGATACTGCGAGCGTAAGCTTTAGCTCGTTTAAAAGCAATGAGATTTTCCGTAGTAGGACATCTACGGAATCTGTTCCAAAGTTGCTTTTGTTTTTTGTAACTATCGTGGCAAGCTTTATTCCACTATGGTCTACGAAATTTTCTTAGACGTGGGGAACGCTTGGGAATACTATTATTTGCAGCATTAATAATGCTGTCAAGGACTTGTTGTACCGCTGCCGATATATCTGCTGTATAAACCATAGCTTCAGTAATTTTTGTCAGTTGTGTGAATGCAGACCAATCAGCTCGCTGAAACAAAAATAAGGCGGACCTTGAATCATACCGACACTGTCAGCATGGGCAATTATTATAGGAAAATGACCACTACTGTGAAGATCATTTTCAACTGTAAAATTCAAAAACGGCAAGAGAATTGACGAACATACTGCAAGATTAGATTGTGAAAGGAGCGTGTTGGTTCGTGGAAATACGTTTTCTCATCATTATTGAGCAGACAGAGACAGTTATTAGAAATAAACTGTTCGCTCTGCCGCCCACGAGAATTTGTTCTATCTGAACCGCACAAAGTACAATGGCCATTAAAGTCACCAAGTAGAATAAACGGCGCTGGAAGTTGATCCACTAAATTGTCAAGATCTTGTTGACTAACAGAAACATTAGGCGGTAAAAAGACACAGCCGACTGTAATTAATGTTCGTGCATGCACTTGAACAGCCACAGCTTGCAAATCAGTATGGAGTGAGAGAGGTGTGCTCGGAAAGGAATTGGAAGTTAGAATGCAGACGCAACCAGAATTATGCGAGCCGTTTTCTGCATCTTTCCGAACGGTATTGTATCCACGTAATTTAAATGGCATGTTTGTCTTCAAGAATGTTTCTTGAAGGCAGAGGCAAGCGGGATGAAATTTGTTAAGAATTGTCCTAATTTCATTTAATTTGGTACGAATGCCACGACAATTCCAAGAAAGACAAAACCCCATTAAGAAGCGTGTTTTATAAGCATTAAAACACGGAACATTAGATGGAGTTGGCGATAACTCGCAACTCATTTGGAGGTCATTATCATCCTCTTCAGATGAATGAAGAGAAATGCTATCGGGACTTTTGGGCACGCCACCAAAGATAGACGATAAGTCCTTGTAGACTTTGCCCTGACTTGCAAGTCACAGAGCTACTGCGTTATGCAAAGTTGACTTTTTCATTTTTTGATGAAGATCATTTTGAGGGATGCCACGTTTTGAAATCTTAAGCTTTAATGCTTTGTTCGGTTTTACTTTGAGTTGATGCTTTTTCGGTTTACTGGGTTCAGAAGCACTAGTTATAGAATTTTAAGAATCTGTATCAGTTACTTTTGGCAAAGGTTTAGTTCTGGGCATATTCTACACACAATTTGAACAAAATTGTTTTTTGGCAATAGATGTGTAAGTCACGCCTGGTGTTGGCATCTGAACAAGTACTTTTCGCCTGGCCTCAGGGTATGGAATATCTTCCTTGAATTTAACCGATACAATCTGCTTTTCCAATGCCCAATGGGGGCAAGATCGAGAAAAGGAATTGTGGTTACCATCACAATTCCCGCACTTTTCCGGTGCAGAACACTGTTGGTTGTCATGGACTTTTTCTTTACAGCGGGCACAGGTGAGAGTCCCGCGGCAACTGGATTTAGATTGCTCAAAGCGTTGGCATTGGTAAAATCGGAGTGGGTTTGGGATATATGACCTAACAGCCAATTTCATATAGCCGACTTTCACAGATTCAGGTAATTTAGGATTGTTAGATCTTAGCAGGAAGGAGTTGTCCATCCCACCGTTATACGGCGTACATGAGTTACTCCTTCGAGTTTCAGTTCCGCAGTCATTTTTTCAATGGAATCATT
Source organism: Argiope aurantia (assembly GCA_026543865.1). Classification (NCBI taxonomy): domain Eukaryota; kingdom Metazoa; phylum Arthropoda; class Arachnida; order Araneae; family Araneidae; genus Argiope; species Argiope aurantia. Next base: position 158,702 of record JAPMOR010046164.1, on the reverse strand, counting down.
AAACAACTCGCCACACTTTATTACACCTTTTGAAGAATTTAATGTAGCGTGAGCACTTACGCTTACAGATATTGTTCCCAATGCTTTCAGCTTCAGTATTTGTTGTGATTGCTTTCGGGAACTCACTTCCACAAGCAAATCACCAGATCGCAGTTTCCGGGTCGATGATACAGTACCAAGTGTTCCAGTAATAGCCTTTTCAACGAGAAAAGGTGAAACATTATGAAAGGTCTCGTTGTTTTTAGAAACGCGCTTTATGATACAAAAATTTATCAAAATGTATTAAAGAGGAAGTATGATTCTTTTGTTGCCCACTGAAGGGAGCCGGTTTGGTTTTGCCCATAGGACATTATAAAGGATTCAGGCCCAGCGGCATCGTCCACCACGGAGCCCTACAAGGGATGGCAGTAACTGGCTCTAGATGTTCATAGCGTCAGCACTTACCATAATGCTAACTGGTACCTATATGACCTATATGCTGGGAGTCACTCCCGGGGACAGTGACCACTCTTAACGCCAAGCCCAAGGAGTGACCCCTTCGCTTGATCCCTAGCAGACTAACAACTTGGGTTGATATCTACAGACTGATTGATACACTGGGGACCACAATGCACCGCCCGTCTAATAGGTCGCCACGCATGGCCAACACGTGGGGGTTTGGGTTGTCTATGAGAAGCAAGAAGCAAACAGAGCGGCAACAGCTTCTCATGGTGAGCTTCCTCGCTTGCTGTCGAGAGATGGAAGGATCAAGCGGACAGTAAAAGGCGTAGAGGAGAGTGAACGTAAATGGAGTATAGATCCCTGGGAACTTCGGAATTGGGACACATGTATTCACCTAAAGAAGGTGAGCCCCTGAGGGGACACGAAGATGTAAAGAACTACGAAGCAACTCGCAGCAGCACGAGACTGAGAACTTACCCATCACTGATAAGACTCGTCTTTTATACACATATATAGAATATTCAAGAATAATCCAATTTGGTTATTTAAGAAAGATTTAGAACCTAATAGATCTTAGATAAACAATAGATAACAATTAAAATAAAACCATTCCAGCCTTTGGATAGAACACAGTGATTGGAATTTGAACCAACCAATCTAAAATAAGATGCTCTGCCGACCTCAGCCATGGCAATTGCTAATTATTCTGGTTTATGCTGCAAAATCTACTTTTTTACTTAACTAATTTACTTAATTGGAAATATTACATTGTATAAAATTGGATGTCAAGGCAAACTTTTTGCCAGTGTTTGATAATTTGATCTTTTTTTAATCTTCTCAAATATTTCAGTTATGATGCAGTAGTTAATAAGATTAAAACATTAAAAAAAATGATAATGAAAAAATATTTGTACTTGTAATACTTATCAAAATATTTTAGATACAATGATGAATATCTCAAAGACAGAATTTTAAATACGTTATACTTACTCTTGAAGTGTGCTGTAGTCTATGATTACTACGAAGTAAATTGTGTAAATTGGCCATACATAATGGGAAATTATCACTTTCTTTATCCAAATTTTTTTCTGTTAGAGTGTTATTTGACATCAAGAGAGAAGATTTCACATTAGCTCTGAATAAACGCTAAAAAATTAATGTAAGAAATAAATGATTTATTATTTAAGATATAGAAGTACATACACAAAAATATTTCAATATAGATTTCAATGGAACAATACATTAACTATTCTAGATTAGTTATTTTACATTTGCCGAAATATTGTTATTATAAAATCAGTTGATACAAAAGTATCCTAAATCGAGACTTAAATTCATAAATTAGAAATTTTTGCATTTATTATGAGATAATAAATAAAAAGTATATTTAAACAATATGATTAATATCATATCAATATCAAAAGTTGTATACACCTTCCTTAAGTACAACAAAAATACTTTAAGATTGTAAAATAAGCAGACTAACTAAATCATTTAATTAAGAGGAACTATTTTATTTCAATATAAAGAAGTAAAACAGCAATATTCACACACACACACAAAAAAAAAACAAATTATAATTTCAATTTTAAAGAATGTAAAAGGAGAAAGCATTGTTGAACATATCAAAATTACTCTTATTCCTTAAATTATAATGGTGCATGCACACACACACACACCAAAAAAAGTTGTTACTAATAGACATCGCAAAATTCAATAAAGTCATGAACATTTAAATATTTATGTTATATTTTATGGAAAATTTATAAACAATTTTTATTTTTATCCTAATAAAAAATAAACTTCTTGCTAAAAAGCGATGAGTGAGAGGATTTTAGGTATATTTTGTTTAGGAAGTTTACCTTCTGTAATGTTCTAGGGACTGCAATCTGGAAAATTTCTTCATATCATCCTTCATAGTGGTCCCTACAACTCAAAACCCCACTTTATTCAAATTTATATTATATATGATATTTTTTAAATCTTAACTGATTTCCACATTTTTTATTTTCGATACTTCATTCTAAAATGTTCGCTTATTGTTAGATCCAAATTATATTTTATTTTTATTTAATTATTTCTGACACACAGTCTAAAATATAGCTGATTCTATTATTTCCCAAGTTATGAGTGAAAGGATAAAAATCTCTAACACTTATGTATTCCATTCAAAGATACCTATGATTTCCTTTCCTAGGTCTACACATGCCAAAGAAATCCTTATCAGAATGCCTTAATAAAATCACTGAAGAGAAAAATTTCTGTCTTTTGCTCGTGTCACACAAAAAGCAACAGATCCCTTAGACGCATCTTATCACTCTTCACTGCGTACAAATAATGGCTCCCATGGTAAAATAAATTGAATTTCATTCCAAACGTTTTCATTTTGGCCATATATCCTCAAAATTATGTTCAAAATATTATAATATATTATATATATGCAAATACTTTACTGATTTTACCATGTGAATCTGATAACTACAGTAATTTTGAACAGGTATGAGCTGGCAAGGGACGTGCAATAAGGAGAGTGATTATCCTTCACAGATGGGTTATCTGGCTCAAAGAGGGGAGAATGGTTGTGGGGTTGCAATTTTCATTTATCTGCAACTCTTTGAATCTTAAAGATGGCAATATTATTCACGTTACGCACAAAATTTGAATAATATTTCATAATTTGCTTATTATATTGAAAAAAATGCTGATATTGCTAAATTTTTTTAGATAACTGCTTGAAGTTACTAGTCAATAATCCAAATTGTAGATAAAAATAATACAATATACATTTAAGTTTAGTTATTCTTAGTTGCTGAAAACATGATGGCCTTGCGATAGTTATAACATAGACTTGGTTTCCTGGAAGATGATTTGTGCATATGAGTCGCATAATTGCACTTAATGTAAACAAAAAAGAATCAATCTTCGCCTTCTGGATTGAACAATGAATTTTTAAATATATGTTTAATCTGAAAGCTTCAGAAGATTGGAATTTATTTCATATTTTGAAACATGGCAAAATTCTGTAGACAGTACTTGACAGAAAATTCCTTTAAAAACTTCCACGATACCATGATTTAATATGCAGAAGTCAATGACAGGAATTTTCACTCTAGTGTCTGGAAGGTTCTTAAAATAAGTGAAATACACTGAGCACATAATTATGCCATGTATAGTGCAGAGCCATCAGGGCACATAATTATACATCATAGGTTGTTTATGCATTATGATTTCTACAACAGAGAATTATGGATATCTTTTTGTATTTTTGAGCTATTCATGGAACAAGTTGAGCTTCATAAAAAAAGAAATTAACATAATGCCAATGAATGGATGGTTGAAACCTGAGTTATAAGATTTGCGAGATGTCATATTTGATCAGCAGTGGATTAGTGTAGTTGTCCTTACCATTACATCTTGATCATTTATTCTGGGTTTACATTAAAATATTGGTTTGCCTTATTATATATTGGTTATTAGTATATCTTGGTTATTAGTTATTATATATTGGTTATTAGTAGAAATGAAGAATATTTGTCTGCATTATAGTAACTACCTGAGAAATTCACATCTTCAAAATCCATCTAGCTGAGATGTGCAACTTAAAATTTCAACTCTTACAAGGAACTTTTAATTTCTTCTTTGACTTCTATTATTCCAAATAATATACATTTAGTATTGAAAAGCATATCCACATACATGGTGTCCTATCATCTCTGATGCTTTTTTGAGCAAACAACTACATCCACAAATATATTAACTATATATATAAATTCCCAGTTCTAATTCTAAGTGATTTTAGGTTGATCGGACTTAATCATTCTACAAATTTTAAAATGCCGGCACTGTATATATAAAAAGGCAGTTTTTTTTTTAGTTGAAAAAGAAAAATGCTGCATTTAAAATCCTCTTATTCATTCTTTCATTCATTCATCCATCCATCTTCTCACTTTTGAATTGATAAATCTCTATTATAAAGCAGTTTGTATATCATTCATTAAAGTAATTTTCAAGATTTACTCATAAATGTAGCAAAAAGAACATAAAAAGACATGCAAATCAATCACAGCATAAGTGAATGGAAAAGGGAAGATCTCTGTTAAGATGTAATACAATATTTAGTCTAAATTGCCGATTCCAAATTTTTAAATAAGTTCATCAAGTAGTCTCACCTAATATGTGCTTTTAAATATTCAAAATAAAAGAGGAGCTTAAAACAAATTCAATATTATCTATCTTGGTAGAGGCAGGAATGGTTATCACATAATGCTTTTTATCATCTGTCCCTTCCCCTTCCCCCCCCCCCCCCCTTAAATATGCATAAAAAATTTCGTTTCCTGGGAGAGCAGAATGATTTCCATCTCAATTTATACATTACTATTCCTCCAAATTGGAAGGTATAATCACATTTAACAGCTCTCCTTTCCTTTTTTTATTCTGAAATCTAAGCATTTCACTTATAAGCAAATGAAAGTTTTCAAAATTTAAAAACTCATTTGACAGCATCCAAAAAAGATAATTTTATATCACAGTATACTTTGTGATGAATCTTTATCCCATCTCCTATAAACTATGTACATTTGACCATTTTTTTTTTAATTCAAGCTTCCAGGATTTGATTATAAGGTAAAAACAGCTAAAAAAATGAAAATAAAGTTCTAAAACCATTATGGAATAATAATGAGCAATATTAAATTGAACTCACTTTAATTTCTTGATGCATATACCATATTCGAGGATCTCTTAATTCTTTCATACAGTCAGAAGCTCTGATTTGATTTAGTCCTTGCATGAGAATTTCTTCAAAAATTACAGCAAGTAGGTGTTTTAATGAATCTAGAGGTACTTCAACACATCCAAATTTAAGTGGAAATGCACGTTCCTCAACAAATTTTAAAACAGCTGCAAATGGAACTGTTGGGGAGGAAGAGTACATATTTTAAAAATAAAATCTAAATATTTCACAGAGTAAATATTTAATTTCTTCATGCTTTTATAGCTGAAATTTCATGCTAAAAATTTATAATAGTTTAAGCAATATATATCATGTTTATCCACACGAGGGAAAAACATGATTAAACAAGACAAGAATACAAAATTTTACAGCAAATCAACATACAAATCATTTTAACTATGTAAGTTAATGCGACAGCAAAAGTCAGAATAGGCCATAGACTATATAATGAACAAATAATTTTCTAAACAAAGACTTCAGCATTAATATCAGAATTATATGACATATATTGAACAATGCAAGTTAAGATATCTGATGCATTTAACCACATAATGTATTCATGTCCATCTAAAAGAAGCCAGTGATTAGACTTGGAAGAATGAGAATCAATTTTTTAATAAAATTAACTATTTGTATGAATTATTACACTGATAGGAAGAAACATCAAGACACCAGAAAGGAATTGTATAAGACTGGTGGAAAAAAAAGTCATATAGTATAAAAGTGATTAAAATTTCAAGAACGTAGGTGAAAAATATAAGAATCATGATTTGTATACTATTCTATAATTGAAATGATTCTTCAGAAATCCTTATCGACACCAGATCACTAAATGCAGAAATAAAATTATCTATGCAATCAATCACACAAGAGCCAGATATACTGCAGGGTAGCTACCCATGACTTGCATAGTACAATCAGCAATAAAAATCTTGAGAGGAGAAAGGAAAGAAACTGCCTTCCAATTTTGTCTTACTCTTGCTCATTTAGGAATAGATCTGGTAAATATGGTGATCATGATAAAGAACTGACCTTTCTAAATATCTGCAGTTTCAATTATAGTATGGGACTCACAGTACCATACTGGAACAAACCTCCAACTATCCAATCATGGAAAATGAGTTGCATAAACTTTGGTTACATTACCATGCCATTTTGAAGTTAAACAAGGACAATTTTAGGAGAAATCTCATTTGTTCAACTGTGAACAGATAATGAAAATACCCGAGTCAGCATGCCTCTCGCCAAACTGCCATACAACATAACTAAATGGATGCATCATCCCAACAATTTTACATGAAAACCAAGTGTGTCATAAGGATAACCTTTGCAGGAATCTGTCTCCAGTCTGGGAACTGTACTCAGACGATGAGGAAAACAATAGAGTTAGACCTCCTTCAAATTAACTCACTAGAATGGTTTTTAATTATTGATGGATAAACTGTTAACAAGGCATACATGATAGATCTTTAGTGGAATTGGCTCTCAAACATTTGTCATAAAACTGAAATAATGTCATATAACAATCACAATCCAAGTTACACCAATATTCTGATGTATTGTTTTGTATATGTGGGTGAATGCTTTAACAAAACAGAGATTCTGCAGGCAGAAAAAATTCCTAAAAACCTACACTTGGCCCACTTTGCATAAAATGGAAAATATTCCACAACAGCCTTCCATAAGGTATCCTTCTTACCATTGCAGGATTATCAATAACATCATGTGTCATCTGAGAACAAAGCTATATTCCATTTAGCTTTGGCAATCAGCTCTTTCACTGAACCCTTGAAGATATCTTCATGGTGTATAGAAAAAATGCAAAAGCATGAAAAACGAGGTTTGGCATGAAGATTATAATTCAAGAAAAATTGCTATTAACATTTCATCAGACTTTCAACAGACTATTAACATATCATCAGACCATTTACAACATGACAAGCATTGTAGTCTATCATGCCTTTGATTAGCCACAGCATATTTAAGAAGTTATTATAGCATTGAAATTTTCATCAGTGCTTTAGACAGACTAGGGAAGAGAAAGAAATATTATTTATAGATTCCTCAAGAATCTCTTTCCTAAATTCGGATTTTATCTTTCACTAGCATATAATAATAATAATAATAATAATAATAATAAAGACACATGATTTGCATGATATTTAAACAGAAAAATATCTACTAATAAAACAAATAATTAAGTTAAAAATACTTATAAGGTTATTCGGAGAATACAATTTTTTTTCAATAATAAAATAATTCTATATTCTAGCCAACTGTTCCAAGTAGCTACATACTTTTATGCATAAGTTCTGCATTTAGTGCAATGATTTTAAACCTTTTCACATCTATTCATTAATTTTAAATCCATTATTAATAACTGCATCCCTAAACCCTTTATTTAATGGATTACTTTATTGTCATTTTTCAATTTTATTTTTGTATCATAAGCTTTGATGCAAAATAAGTCTAGAATGCAATTAATTTAAATATCTTAATTTAATCAATAATTAAATATTTTTAATATTTGCTTTTAGATTATATTCACTGCTTGCCACTGAATCAACGTTTTTGTGTTCTTTTGAATAGTGTAAAGGGAAAAAAAAAAAGATATTAGCTTGATTTTAGAAGATAGAGATGTTAGCCTGATTTTAACAGCACTTTTAAATACTGTTGGTATATTTGATACTTTAGTTCAGAATTTATTTTATAGCAAATTCTTTTCCTTCTTTCTTTCTTCTTTTCTCTAATGAGACTGGGAAAGAAACTACAACATAAAAGGTGGAAATCACATTTAGATTTACAAATTTATAATATGTTAATTTTGTCATGTAAACAATAAGCTTCCAGTTAAACAATAATAACTGATAAAATACTAAATGAATTTAATTTATTAGTAATAGCAATTATTAAGTCATCTGAAAGACTTGTAATATTATGTTTTTCTGAATAATTAATACTTAAGATAATAGCAAAGGAAAAGCCACAGGGGGTATCAATACACTCAAATAATATAAGAGCTTAAAATTATAAAAATCCGAAATTACCAAGTATATTTTAACATAATTTAGTTTCTTTTAATGAATATTCCTTACAATGAAAATTTATATTTGAAATTAAATATTATATATTAAAATTTCCCCCAAAATATAAGCATTTTGTTTTTCGTATATAATTAGAAAAGTATAATGCTAAAAACAACAATCCAATAATTTCTTTTCTGTTACCAGCTTTGATATTTAAGCCATAATCTTGTTTGCATTAAAGTACATTCGAAATTTACCAATAGTGAATGCATATTGTAATTCCAGATCATATTAAAAATTTACTAAATTTGAAACACGAAAATAATTCCATACATTTTATTTTTTATTAGTTTACCCAATCATCACAAACAAATAACTGTAAAATAGACATATTCCAATTTCACAGACTTTCTTCACCAAATTAAGACAATTCAAGGGATAATGCAATCATGATCACAAATAAACTGCGCATGTCTTCTAACACTCATTGCAATGTTAATATACCTATTATCTAATATTGTATGCTGCATTCGCATTTTCTTAAAGTTTCTGGATAAGAAAAATGCATTATTAAGCAACTTCTGGCTATTAAAATAAAAAAAAAAATCTTTCAAGTTTTTACTCAACATTCCTCAGTTCATTGAAGCATAAAATGTAAAAACTGGAACATGAAGTTTTTAAGTCTACATCTAATACATACAATAAATCGTAAGACATTCAGTTTTCTCTCACATTTTGATGCACTATTTTTCTAACTAATAAAAAATAAAAAGTAACCTAATCTAATTAATATTTAAATTAATGAAATCATATTAAACTCAATCTAATTAAATTGGACATACTCTAATAATGTTAGTGGGCATAAATGATTTCAATATCAACAGAAAACAACATTAAATAAGAACAAAATTTAAAAACCAATTAAAAAAATTTAAACACCCAAAGTTTTAATACAAGGTTTAGAGCCATATTATCAAAGAATTGTATTAAATTATTTATACATGCATTAAAAATGAATAAATTATATGTATTAATCAGATTAGTTTTAAACCTCAAGTCTTCCTTTATGTACTTTTTTAGAAAAATGTAATTTAAAGCTTGTTTAATAATTATATATAAATAGAAACTTTAAAAAATTAAAAATATTAAAAAATTATTACTATATTATTACATTAGGTGAGATACAAAGCCAGTAATTTATTTTAGATTATATGTTTCGATCTGCTTTTTTTAAAGAAAACAAATTAATTCATATATTACATAAACACACTTAAATCAAAGTAGTACCTTTTACATATTTTTTTTCAAAGCCACTGTTTAAATCTTCAGCAATCATCATTAAAGATGTTAGAATACTTCTGTAAGGTTTGATGACAAAAGAATGAGTACAAACTTCAATGCATTTTTTTACTGCATCCTTCATGATTTTCCTAATATCTGATAATTCAAAAAACTCTAAGCGATAAATGAATAAATTTGTTTCACTTTGAATGAAAAAGCTCCGCATGTCTGCATCAGTAGAACAAATCAATCTAAAAAAGTAAAAATTTGTCAGATTAATAAATGATAATTTTAATCAGACAAATATGTCAAAAATAAAATTAAACAAGGTATAGAAACAAATTTATTCTAAAAACAAGTTAATCCAAATATTTGTATTATTCAATTTATTTCTACACTGCCTTTTGTGAAAAATTTTAGAAACCAATGAATATTTAAATTCCAATGTACCAAATTTGCATACAAAATCATTCCTTCTATCTTCAATTCTACTGTAATGCAGAAAATATGAAGAATAAAGCAAATATGTTTTTATATTAACAGGTTTTAAAGTCAAACTGTAAATGGTAGTAAAAAGAATAAATGTAATATTTAATTAATATAAATTTAAAAAAATGCTACACCTCCAAAACAAATGGGACGAATTTAACTAAATTTTGCACAGTTATTTTTTAAGACAAAAGAAAGAATGCTGTGAACTTTTCAAAGTAAAATATACACATTAAATATTCAGTTAATTAGAAATTGCCTAAAATTTTGCCTCCCCCCCACAGTAACTTCAGTGCAAATTATCATAAAAAATATTTTTATATTATCTTAAAATTCAAAATTTTATCTTTTAAACAGCCCAATTTCATTTATAAACAATTTTTTTTTCTTTCTTCAGCTGTTATTCATTTTGTTTTTAATTCAATACAACCAATTTTGAGATAAGGAAATATATAGGCACTCCTTTGCTAGGAAACAGTAAGACTTGGAATAACTTTATTATTTTAAAAAAAATTTCTCTTATTTTAATGCTATTTTCTCAGAAAAGTTTCTATTGGTTTCAAAGTAGTGATTTAGTGATGACTAAAAGAAAACATAAAACCACTAATCAAATTCAAAAGAAAGCTAAATTAGCAAAACTTTCGCAATCAAATGAAATATTTTTTTCATTGATGAAGAGCAAGAAATTGCTGCCAGAACAAATACGAAAAATTCTAAAAGAAAACTTGAAAAGGAAACAATTACTGATGTGGTTTCTTTTGATGCAAAATTTTCTTCAAAACTTCTTTTTATACTTCAGAAATTGTGAACAACATTTGCAGTACTAGTACAACAAATATTAATAATTTATGGAGAAAATCATGTGTTAGCTGTTCTTAAAAATTGTCTGGTTCAACTGATATTCTAATTTTAATTAAGAAAGCATTTCCAACAATAAAAAGTATTTGCATATTATATTTTATACAAAAGTCATTTTAATGTTAAAAATGTTATATATTAAAAGGTTGTAAACCTATGCAATGAAAGGTATATCAGCTAGTTTCTTCATAAAGGGATAAATAAAAAGAACCATGTATAATATAATATATTGATTCCAAGTGAGGTCTTAAATATTTTTCAGATCATTTTTGCTGCCAGAAATGTTTAGACCATATCTGAATTTTTTTTTAATGGACTAAAATCCATGTGCTAATGATGTGAAGTTTGTATTAATGTTGGTATCCAGTCCTTTGAGTAAAAATAAAACAGAAACAATAAAAATAGAACCAATTAAAAGGTGTGTTATATTTTATTTATATTGCTTTAAAATTCACCTTTAAAATTTTTCTTTTATTGCCAGCTTTTAAATGCAGCATTTCAGTATGGATATTCTATGAGGAAATGCTTTATTTTTGTTCCTTATATCATCCTTTACAAATGAAGAAGTGAGTGGAAGCAGGAGTTAAGTGAAATTTTGAGATTATGAAGCATTTGGTGCTCTCAATTAATACTCATGGCTAAAGCTAATTATTGGTTGATTGCGAAGATAAACAGCATATAATAAAGGTGTTAAGTTACAGAAACCCAAGCACAGAATATACAAATTTATCATCTAACAAATAAAACTCAAAAGTTATATATCAATCTGTCTGTATTAAAGCAACAGTATATTTACAGTACACCAATATATTTGCAGCACTATACAACAATGAAACAGATAATGCAGTCAGTATTACATTAATTATAGAGAAAGCAATAAAATGTATAGAGTTCTGTGTGCAATGAGACAATACTGCACAGAAAATTAGAATAAATGGTTTTAAAAGATCGTTTATCATATTTTTAAAAACAATTATATTTCTATCAAAAGAGTAACATATTCTTCATTACATAAGAAAACCAAAGCAAGTCATGGTCAGAGACATGTGAAAACTATGAAATTAAAAATACTGCCAACTTAAAATAAAGTAGTTGTATTACTCTAATAAATGAATGATAAAAAAAAAGGACAATGTAAATTAAAAATCAGTTTATATAAGGGGGGAAAAAACCTGCATTTTATTTGGATATTAACTGCTTTTGAAAACCACCCGATTCGTAGGCAACACTGAGAGTGTTTAATTTCAACTAAATCTCTTTTGCATAGTTATTGGTTTGTTAATGATTACCTTAAAGAACATTTTTTTAAACTGTGATCACACTATAGCCATGCTATTTTAATAGCTTCACACTTGTTCTATTAATTATGTAAATGAACCTTCTTAATAACATCAAGTTCCATAATTCTATTAAAGTACCTAGATAATCAATCTTCTACTTCTACATCATATTTCACTATATTGTAACCTCAATTGCTTATTTCTTCTTTAACTTGTGATGATAATAAACAGAATTTTTCTTTTGCTTTCAACAATAGAAGAAAACTGTATGATTAAATATTTGATGAAACAATAAAAATGGTTTGAATATCACTGCAGCAATGAAATCTATAGTGAAAAATTTTATTGCAAAAATATTTTTAAAGAATAGTCAAAATTCTGGAAAAGTGGTACAACAATTAAATTAGAAACATTAAAGAGGTAAATTTTAAAATTTTAAAACTGTGTAAAAATCAATTTTGTGCAATAATATTTTTGAAACTTACTGCAGAAAAATATTACAGTCTAATTTAATTTTTAATTAATTAAAAATCTAACAAAAATTTCAAAAAAAAAAACATTCAAATTCAAGGTGCATATTTTTGTTCTCCGATGTATATTTATGCCATAATTTGATGCTCTACTTCAAACAGTCAAGCCTGTTTGGTTTGTGTTGGTTTCTGGTGCAAGAGCCATGCCTGGCTATGCTGCGCCAAACAGTCAGGCCTGTAAAGTACCAATATGCATTCTCCTTTATTATTAAAAGACATTCAATTACATTTTAAGTATAGAGAGAAAATCATAAAACCAGGAAAATTGATAACATAATACATAAATCATTCATTATATTTAACAAAATAAATAAGTTGGAGATAAAAACAAAATTATTCTTCATAAAAAATAATACACGGGCAAGAAAAAGATATTCAAATAGTGATATTTATTTGGCACTATTAGTGACATATTACATATTTTATTAACTATAAAACATATATTTGCAAATCAAATCGTATAAAGAGGATGTCCTAGAACTCCATGTCAGGCAAGTAAAGAACATCCATAGAATCATAATCACATAGGAAAGCACAGTCAGAAATGAGTGATAAAGAGGCATAAGATACATAAAGGAAAAAAAAATATATAACAAAAAACAATGTAAAGCACTTTGTTAATCAAACAACAACAACAAAAAAAAAAAAAGAACAATAGTAAAAAAAAATTACAGAAGGTGTTCAAGATTTTGTTCACTGGAATTGATGCACACACATCTATATTGCATGGCCTGTTGAATATCCTCAAAGATATTGAGCATTTCACAGATAATGGCAGCAGTGATGACAATCCATTCTAGCAAGAACATGCCAAAATTTAATGGCTTTCAGTAAATGATGACCTTTAAGGCATAACATAAAAAACAACCCAGTGGGAATAAATTAGGTAACCTGGCAGGGCATGCAATGGGATAATCACACCAAATCAATCAATGTCTCATTGACCATTTCGAAAAGTCATGTACAGAAGTTGCATAATGAAATGAATTCCAATTAATATAGTGAAGGCATCATGTTTGGAAAGATTCTCATGGCCATTAGCAAATAGTCATTGATTTAGTACATGGCTTATTGTAAATCTTTCTCAATATAATTGTACATCATGTATACTTCCAATTGCTCGGTCATACATGAAGTGAATATCGGCCCACTTGGAATTAGTAAAATTATTCATGTTGATTACACTCAGTTGATGTATGCAATGAAAAAGCAACTGATGCTGCACTTTGGAGGTTATATATAATGCCACCTATCTATTTTCAATCTGCCTTTCAATGAGTTAATGATTCCTATCAATGCTCTCAATTTCCACTCCAAGTTTATACATGCAATTCCAGGATACCCTCAATAATAGAACCACAAACAAAACCATGCAGTTTAATGGGTACAGAATTAAGAAAATTTGATAAATGAATGGCATTTGAACATTGAAACAACTATGAATTGCAGTATACAGAACAATTTTTCAAACATTTATTAATGAATTTTCAAAATCTGTCAAATGGTTTGAAGTGGTTGTTGTCTAAAGTGTGGAAAGTCCCTAAGAAGTTATTGCCAAGTAGACTCACTAGCTTAGGATAACCTTGCATTTTTTCTCTGCGAGTATCATGGTTCATGGCTACGTTAGATGCTAAGCTGATAATGCATGCACTTTAGTATTAAGTTCCAATTAGAAATCCCATTAGAAAAAACACTACTAAAACTGAATAATAAAAATTACAAAAACATACAAACTCTGAATAACAAAATTAATGTTTATTTTTATTTTTTGTATCTGTGGCTTCACAGCTACAAGTAATTAGTATATTAATTATTGATGTAATCAAAAATCATAATTACTTCTATGATGCTAATTTATTCTAAAATTAATAATTACTTACTTCAATAATATTTTATTATATTTTAATAAAATCAAAAATCCATTAATATATTTGATACAATTAGTATTGGTTACTTTCAAATTTTTGATGATTACAGTTCTTTCTCCTTGATTAATTCATATACGAAAAAGTAAAGTCAACCATCTAACTCTCCGACCAGCCTGAAGGCACACGGATTTAAACCATAAAACTGAATGACCGGACCGCCGCAACAGCAATTGGCGGGAACTGTGGTTGAGTCCTAAGGGCCATCACCGGCCACGGTACAACCCTTCTAGAAGGAAATACGTCCCGTCATCGATGGGAGGAGTCAGATCCCCCACCTATTAATGTTACCTCCAGGGTGGCGAGATCCAACCACCATGCCGGAAGCATCTCATCCTCATTTCAAGGTGCCCCCCCGGGGGATTACGAAAAAGTAAAAAAGAAACGTTTTGGCATTAATTTATTTTTAGTATATTTTGATGAGAGTAACAAATGACTTACAAATAGCTTTGAAGCATCATAAACAATTTGCTTTAGTTTTTCCAATCCTTGAACCATTCAATGTATTTACTTATGGTAGTCCACAATGAATGAAATACACATTTTCCAGCATATTGTTACAAAGTTCTACACTTTTGCACAAAAATTAAAGTAAAATTATTTAAATAATTCACTAATGGAGAGTCACTAAATGATGTTGAAATATAACTAATAAATGCTATAAAAACAAGTAACCAAATATAAAAAAGCAACATTGAGCTGAGGTAACTGTTAAAAACCAACACCCCTAGTTTTATATGAATACATAAAATTATCTCTAATAAGAAGGGATTTTTCCCCTAACTAAACAAAAAGAATGTGGTGAAAGAAGTCAAATAAATGAAAGGAATATATTTCCCCTTATTTAAAGGAAGTAAAAGAAGAGTCAAATAAATGAAAAATTATTTTATCCTTTCTAACAGCATTTCCATGAACTGAGATCAAACCATTTCCATTATTCATTAAATGGATTCATTCAATTGATTAAACATCAATTAATCATCTGTTGAAAGATCCTACACTACAAAAAATACAGCTAATAATCAGGCAGATCTAGCAAGGTGAAATTTTTCCTCCCCATCAGAAGAAAAATATAAACTTGGATTTTTTAAAAAAAAGCATTTTTAAAGCCCTTATATAAGGACCATCAAAACTAAGCAGTTCTTAAAGACATTTAATGATGCTATGCACCTTTGAAAGAAGAAATACAAAATTATGATTAAATTGTATGTGCTTTAATTATACCTATATTGTTTTCAAACTTCATTCGCACAGCATAATAATACAAACAAAGTATCAGAAAAAACAGTGCAGAGTTTTATTTTTATTGTTTGACTATATATTCTTACAAAAAAATAGGAAATAAAAATTCGATACACATAAAAGAAATTGCTATCGCTAATTTCATGCTTTGTACAATGTTTTTATACTTATTAAAAACAAATACCATTTATTCAGCCTTGTTATAAGATTGTCTACAGTTAGCAGTTTGATATCTGGTAACAGAATTATTATCAACAAACAAATAGGAACTAATAGCATGCCAATTTTTTTAAATCAAAATGCTGCGACTATTCTTATTAAAAATTATAACTGGAAAATTTTATTATTAAGTATTATTAATTTTATTATTAAGAATTTTTGCTGCAATATAATTATTATTAACAAATTGGTTTTTGTTTGTTTTTTTAATCACAGGACTTGAACAATTTCATGCAGGTATGGTATGGAATGTACCACACCTACATAGTAAAACCATTCAAGTCCAATGAATCTGTGTAAATAAATTTTTTTATAGCTTTTAAAAAATATGGGTATTCAAGATTTTTTAAAATCATTTTACTGATGTCTAATCAAAGGATGAAAACATTCTTTTACAAAGCCCTTTATTTGCCCTCTTTGGTGCAGTAGAGCCTATTTCAAATTCCATATAAAGTTGCAATGCAAAAGATGGGATGGAATTGGACAAAGATGATACCTCTAAATACCAAGTGTATTTATTATATTATAAGTGATATTATCTATGTCAGGTATAGAGGTATCTATATGTTTTAAACTTCAAATTAGCAAATTTTTAAAAAAAATATCTCTTTTGGAATTAAATGAAATTTTTTTAGGATTTTTAATGCATCTAAAATGATTGAAAGAGAATCATTTCTGATCCTTTAAAATAAGAACTGAAGCTAGGTAATGGTATATTCTGCTGAAAAGTTCCAAAAAAATTTATTAATTTAGCCATGCAATAAGTTGGTGATTCTAGCAGGACAAAATAATTAATATAGCTAATTTTTAATATTTATTGAAAATAAAGATACAGTATGTTCTGTTGAAAACATTTTTCTAAAAATTCCAATTTTACTGATATATTGATAAATCGCAATAACAGAAAAATATAAATTGTTAAATTTTGAATATTTTTTCACTATTTTCAGAAAAAGGTATGAAACTAATGTTTATTCAATTTTGCCATTGTTAACTAAATTTATTTTAGTTAGAAGTTAACATATTTTTAAAACTTAGCATTACACAGAATGAAAATATTTTTGTCACCAACAAATAGGGCTTAAATTACAAAACCTCCAAGTTCTTGATATAATATAAAATGAAATGTATGGAAACTTATGAAAATGGAGCTCCTAGAGTTCCATGGTATTAACAATTATAATATTGTATGGAGGGTTTTTTCAAAATTATATCACGATTTGACTCGAAAATTTATTGAATCAAAAATTTATTTCAAAGAAGACTGCAGATGCCAATTATGGATGATGATCATATAAAATCAAATTTTCTAGAAATCCAATAAATGAGAAAAAGGCCTCGACGATCTTTACCCAGCAGTGATTAGAAAGTTCACAAAGCAGTGATTAGAAAATTTCTGACACATAGCATTTAAAAAATTTATTATCCCCAGTTTTTGATAGTAAAATGATAATTCATGTATGATTTTGATTTTTAACCCATTAGCATCCAAATTTAAAGCATAGATTGCAGAAAATTTATTTAAAGTTATGTTAAAAAGATCAAGCTTAAGATAAATGTGATGCAAAATGAAATTACATTTTTTTAAAAAAAACGCATAAGGGAAACGATTTCTTTTATATATATGTATGTGTAGGTATACTTATTAAAAGGATAAAAAAAAAATTCGTTCACATTTTTTTAAATATCTGGAAAATACATCAAAATAACACATTTAAAAATGATATTTAAAAATAAAAATATTGCAAAAAAAAAAAAAAAAAAAAAAAAAAAGCAAGCTGAAAAATCTTTAGGTATTTGGAAATAAAGACAAATTCTTCGAAAAAACAAGAATAAATCAATAGAGTGCTTTTGTTTTAACCGTGGAAGCAAAATACACTGGTGGAAAAAAAATAATCCCAACACCAAGAAAAAATTATTCTAGCGTAATGAAATTTGGACAATGCATTTATCAAGTTAACCCTGCTGTTCTGTTCAGGCCTATATGACCCGAAATAAAATTTATACCTTCGTAAATATATATAGTATAGGGATATTTTCATGAAACTTCTTGATATCTTTGGTAAATAATATATATATGTACTCCTAAAGGGATTTAGGTTTATTCTTATTTCGAAGGAATATTTTTCAATTTATATCTAATGTATCGTTCGGATCAATATGAGACAATGGAAAAAAACATTTATTTTTATTTATACATGTTCACTTTTGTTTGGAATAATTCAAAAGAAAAGAATAATAATAGTTTATGTAATTTATCCGTTTTCGAAACCTGTTTCGTTGACATATGTATTTGGTCACATGACAAGAAAGCGCGTGTAAGGTCCTAAAGTTGATATAATTGGCAGGGGGCCAATCTCTTTGCTCTTATTGCAACGTTTCTTTTTTATGCTGTATTTCACTTTCTGATACACTGTAAAAGAGTTGTGCCTGCGAATGTGAGGGGAAAAAAATGGCAAATCGTAGAAATTTGAGTCCCGCTGATATAGCTAAACTAATAGCAGCTTCTCACAGCGCAGAAGTATCGGAGTATGAAAATCATACAAGTGATGAAATAGAAAGTTCTGACAACGATCTTGATACCGCTATTCAACAAATGAACTATAAAGGGAGTATTCAGTCCAAAAATCGTGAAATAAAGTGGAAATTAGATCTGCTTCCACTTTCTTCTTAATCAACGGCTGCTAATATTATAAAAACTACTACAAGGGTCGCAAGATATTCAACGGCAAGGATATCAGACTTAAAAAGTGCATTTGAGGTAGTATTCAATTATACAATTGAAAACGAAATCATAAATATAACTAATATTGAAGAAGAAAGGGTTTATGGAAAAAAGTGGGAAAATATTGAAAGTAAAACTTTTCAAGCATATATTGGATTATTATTGTTAACTGGTGTTTCATAAAGCATATGGAGAATCAACAAAAAGCTTATGGGATAAAGAAACTGGCAGAAATATATTTCGTGCGACCATGTCCCTCGAAACATTTTGCACCATATCGGGAGTTATTTGTTTTTATAATAAATCCACTCGTCAAGAAAAATAAATTTGGATAAATTAGCTGCAGTGCGAGATACCTGGGAAAAGTGGATAGAAATTCTACCAAAATTATACAATTCGAATGAAAAGATGAACAATTAGTAGGATTTCGTGGCCAATGTCCTTTCAAATAGTATATACCAAGTAAGCCATCTAAATATCAGATCAAAATATAGACTTTATGTGACAGTAAAACTTCGTATGTTCTGAAAACACAAATTTACACAGGTAAAAATTAGGGAATGCGAGTAGTGTGTGTGATCTTACTTATGGGTATTCGGGGCACAATATTGCATGTGATAATATTTTCACATCTTACTACTTAGGACAACTAACGGAAAATGATTTAAACGTTTAAATTATTAAAACATTTCTAAAACAGAAAATGATTATGCTTGGCACCATTAGAAAAAATAAATCAGAACTTCCTGAACAAATGCCAAACAAAGAAGTTCACAGCTCCTTATTTTATTTTACAGAAGACACAACAGTTGTAAACTATATCCCCAAAAAGCACAAGGATGTTATTCTTATGAGCACTTTGTATCATGATAAAGAAGTTAGCAGACCTGACAAAAAACCATTAATGATCTTAGATTATAATTCAACTAAAAGGGCTGTGGATACTCTTGATAAACTTTTAAACACATACACTTGTAAAAGAAAAACAAATCGCTGGCCCATGATAGTATTCTATAACGTGCTTGAAATTTCTGCGTAGAATGCATTTGTTCTATGGACATCAATACATAGTGAATGGAGCGAAAACAAATTCACTAAACGAAGGCTATTTTTGGAAGAACTGGGAAAATTACTCATTTTTCCATACATTGAAGCAAGACCACACCTACCAAGGGGTGAGGACTCAATAAAAATACTGAAACGAATACAGAGAAAAAGGAAAAACGTACCATCGGGATTTGCAGAGAATACTTCATTGAGTGTCAAACGTGCAAGGTGAAAGCTCTGTCCGTCAAGCAATGACAGCAAAACTAATATGTTATGCTGCAATTGTAAGAATCACATTTGCAAATCACATGTAAAATATTATTGTTCAAATTATAAATAAAAGTAAGTTTCAATTTCGAATATTTTTCTGTTATATTTATAGATGCTTTATATTATTATATCTATTTTTAAACTTATATTACTATTGTTTAAACCATTTCTTAAATGACATCTGTCAATTACTGCAAGAAAGGTTAGTTTTCTGAGTCGGGTCATACTGACCCGAACGCTACATATGTGAAGTAAATACGAACATAACAGCAGGGTTAACATGTTTAAATGATTCAATTTTCAAGATCACGGGTTAATTTAAGCTCAAGAAAATGCATTTAGAATGTGAAATTCTGTTACATTAATAGCCTGTGTAACCTCCAGAATTTTGAATGCAAGCTTGCAAATTTGCATGCATAGTGTCATACAGGTACCGAATGTCACTTTGTGGTATAAAGTTCCAAGCTCGTTGTAATTGATCTGTCAATACTGGGACTGTCAGTGCTGGCTGTGGATGATGCTGGAGTTGTCGTCCAATGATATCCCATATGTGCCCAATTGGAGACAGATCTGGTGATCTCGCATGCCAAGATAACATGTCGACACTCTGTAGAACACGTTGCGTTACAACAGCGTTATGAGGGCGAGCGTTATCCTGTTGAAAAACTCCCCCTTGAATGTTGTTAATGAATGGCAGCACTACAGTTTGAATTTCCAGCCTGACGTACAAATTTGCAGTCAGTGTGTTTGGGATAACCACGAGAGTGCTCCTGTTGTCATAAAAAAATGATCCCCAGATCATGACTCTAGGTGTAGGTCTTGTGTGTTTAGGCCGCAGACAGTTTGGTTTCAGGCGTTCTCCTGGCCTCCTTCTGACCAACACACGGCCATCACTGGAACCAAGGCAGAGCTTTCTTTCTTCAGAAAACACAACAGATCTCCAATCCGTCCTCCTATGAACTCTGGCTTGACACCACTGGCGTCGCAAACGGCAATGGCTTGGAATCAGTGGAATGCATGCTATAGGGCGCCTGGCTCGGAGCTGTCCTTGAAGTAACCGATTTCTAATAGTTCGTTGTGTCACTGTGGTACCAACTGCAGCTCGAATTTCTAAGGCAAATGCAGTACGATGCGCCACAGCCATACGCCGAATACAGCGGTCTTCCCTCTCAGTAGAGTCACCCCGGAATCTTGTCTTCTTGAGGCAGTACCATCCCTTGACCACTGCACCCATAGAGCTGAGATACTATAGAGGGAGTGCGGTGTAGGACAAGATAAAATCACGCGACTTGTGGACAGAATTTGTGTTCACTGTAACCGCATTCTCCGTTCCCTATTATATTTCAATGGCAGATTTTTTCTCGCTTTTAACTGTTAGATTTTAAAGCTTATTTAAGCCATGGTTCATTATTGCTGTGCAATTGGATGCAAAGAAAAGGCTACTAAGGATAGTTCTGTATCATTTCACAGGTATGTACAATAAACATATTTTGTTTATATCCATTTTAAGTCAATTTAAAATTTCGTAACCTCGATCACTGTTATTTTGGTGTTATAACTGAATAATATTTCATAGTTTAGTTTAATTATTGTATTGAATTTATTTTACTTGTTATTAAGCTTCATTTAAACTGATGTAACTGCATCATATTTTGTTACTTGCTTTATTTTAATCTCGAATGTGTTGCAAGTGCTTGGCTGCAAGCTTGGCGTGATTTTTTCTCGCCAGTACAAGTGTTTACATAAATATTGACCGATTAATAATTGTGTATTTATTTTACTGTATCGTAAGTAAATTTTCTTTGTTTTATTAAAATGATTTAGTGTGATAATTTGTGGTTCTTTTTATTAAAAGAAAAATTTTCTCAACTGAAAATCGTTTGTTTGTTTTAAAAATCATTTGTTGGAATCTATTTCCATTTTCAGGACAGCTCTTAATTATTGTTTTAAATAATGCTCCTAATTTGAATTAAATATTTGAATCATTTATGTTTGTATCGTAAGTCATTATTTGTGGAGAATTAAAAACAAAATATTATTTTCTTTATGTCTTTTTAACAATGATTTTGAGTGATAATTTGTGGTTCTTTTTATTAAAAGAAAAATTTTCTCAACTGTATCATAAGCTTTATTCAATCACAGAAAATTTGTTTATGAGTCACACCAAATACGCTGTATTTTTTTTAATTTAACATTTTTGTACTTTAATTTGATAATATATGTTTTTGTCTAATGTTTATATCATTAATTAGAATTATATACCATTTTCCAATGAATGTATAACCTTGACAAAATAAGTGTGAAGATCTTGCTATTTGATACAAATTTTATTGCTTATCTATGTCCTAAGCTATTTTTTTTTTAAATTTTCATTCTGTAAAGAAAATAGAAAATCGTTTAATTATTTTCATCAGAAATTGTTTTAATAAAAATCTATTGGGCAAGTATTTTGAGTATGCCAAGATTTGCTATATGGCGCCAAAAAAGGCCAGAGGCGCCACAAGTCACATGGCTCATGTTGCGTACACTTGTTTAGGCTAGAAACAAGCGACTTGCTTCCTCCATTTATATCAGCTCTATGACTGCACCCGACAATCATGCACAATGGATACATTCCGTCCAAGTCTTTCTGCAATATCGTAGAAAGAAAATTCATTTTCTCGCAGTCCTATTATACGACCTCATTCAAACTCGGTGAGTTGTTGATAATGGTTTTTCTTATTCTTAAAGGCATTTCTGGCTAACATCAACTCAATACGTCTAGTTTGAAAGATGTATAACGCTCATGAACTTTACAGCATGCATTTGAAGAAAACTTGATTTGCAAATGCTGAATGGCGTTACTAGCGCCACACTTATGAGAGAAGCGCGAAATCTGAATCGATATCATCTTTCAGATGTATAAACAAGCCAGCCAAATTTTGTTTATCTATCACAAGTCTTTCCTGGTGTTGGGATTTTTTTTTTCTTTTTCCGCCTGTGTATAAAAATCTAATCTCAAAATCTTTAATTACTATGAAACTCTTTCAAAAAAGCATTTCATAAAAATAATAAATTGCAAATTTCGTAATAAACAGCAGAAAAACTTCAATAGGTAAAAGGAATTCTCGTGATAAGAGGATTAGAGACATTACTAACAATTTCTCAATTAAAGAAAGTTCTGTTAAACATTTTAGTAATTTTAAAACATTGATTCTTCAATCAAACTAAAAACTTCTTTGAAATTTTTCTTTCTTCAAAAGAAGCAATACATTATGAATGTCAAATAAAAATACTTATATTGAAATCTGTTCATAAAAATATATAATCTACAATTCTCAAAAGTTAATGTTTATAATAGAAAGTTCCTAAGTTTCCAGAATGCTTCCTATTTATTTTCGGTGTTACAACATTCATTTCATTAAATCGATGTCTAAAATTTTGTCTAAGTTTTATGGAAAAAAAAAAGGAGAAAGAAATTGAATGAGAATTGACCATAACAATATATTTAGTTTATATATTATATATATAGAAAAGATATGCAGCAAAATTATGGAAACTCCACAAACGAATACAAAAATCTTTTTCAATCAGACGTAGGGCTACTTTTGATATGTACGAGGGCAAGTCAAAAATTATCTACACTTTTGACATAACTCTGCTTAAATTGTGCACACTGACTTCTGTCTGCGCGTATTTTATTGTTATACTGTTGTGGTAATGCTATAAACGTTTGATCACAATTCCGCCATTTTCCTTCCTTCTGTTGCAGATATATTCTGGCTGCTCCATTACAAGTTTGTATCAAAGAGGAACAACGAGCAGTGATCCGCTTCCTCTGGTCTTAGGGTGTCAAAGGGACAGACATTCATCTCAGACTATCATCGCAATATGGGGGAAGTGCACTATCACGTAAAACTGTGTTTTTGTGGCTCGAGAAGTTTAAAAGTGGTCGAACAAGTGTAACGCATGAAGAGGGAGCAGGACGGCCATCAACCTCCACTACAGATGACAACATTCAGCAAGCTCGCGAGATGGTTCTGGCGAACAGGCGAATCACTATCGATGAGGTAGCATCTGCTTTGAACATTAGTCATGGCTCTGCCCATCAAATCCTCCACGACGAGCTCGGTTTTCATCAAGTCTGTGCACGGTGGGTACCAAGAAAGCTTACTGCAGAACACGAGCTCATTCGTGTTAGGATCTGTCAACGCTTATTCACTCGCTTCAACAACAAAGGTGATGCATTTTTAAGCAGAATAGTCACCGGAGATGAAACATGGGTTCATAAGTATGAGCCAGGATCAAAGCGCCTGAGAATGCAGTGGAAACACCCTGGATCTCCGACAAAGAAAAAATTCAAGACTGGGCCATCCACCGGAAAAGTTATGTTAACTGTGTTTTGGGACACATAGGGGATCATAATGGAAGAGTTCATGGAAAATGGAAAGACAATCAACATTGAGAGTTATAGTGAAATGTTGTTGCATGACAATGCACGACCGCACACGGCTTATCACACTATTGAAACCATCAATAAGATGAAATTTGAGTTATTGGAACACCCTCCCTACAGACCAGACCTAACTGCATCTGACTTTCACTTGTTTGGGCCACTCAAGGATGTTTTGCGTGGTCGCCGATTTGTCTCAGATTTAAACGTGCAAAATGCGGTGCAAAAGTGGCTTCACGACCAACCGAAAACCTTTTATTTGGAAGGAATACGTAAGCTCGTTGACCGTTAGGCCAAGTACATTGAAAAGGAGGGAGATTACGCAGAAAAATGATGTGCCGAATATAAACCTAGCTTCATGTTAATAAACTGTAGAATGAAAAGTGTAGATAATTTTTGATTTGCTTACGTAATATATCTTCGATTCACTAATCCATATCACCTCAACCGCCCCTATATCGAATCCAAATCTCATTGGTTTCTTGGCGTACTCTGTAACGAGTCTTCGCTAGGGATGATGGGGAAGATTTGTGAAGTCTCTAGGGATATGTGTGAGGAAATTCAGAGGAGGCTAGGATGTTGAATCTGTGTTTTGGGTTGTTTATCGTCTTGTTTTAATTGATTCTTTATTTATGTATTTATTCTGTCACAGATTCTAATTGTTCTTTTAGCTATTAAATATATATTATTATATAGCTATTAAAAACTGTAATTCCTGCTCATATTTTTTATTTGCCTTTTACTAATGCTTTTTTTTTCCAACGTTTTTGCCATTCTGGATCTGCTTTGTATTTTCACCTTGTATTTGGGTCCTTCAACTATTGTTGATTTTATATAATGGGATAGATTATATGATTTTGGATATTAGTATATTATTTGATATTGTTATATGTCTACATCTACTATGCTGCTATATCTATTATGTCATCCACCCTTTGAGCATTGTGGTTTTTTTTGTGTGTGCTTTCTATGTGTAATTTTCAACTTAATCTCCTGAACCCAGAATTGGCCTGCTAATTAATAAATTTCAATATTTTATTTTAGTCAAAATGAACTATAATGTATATACTTATTTACCGCCCATATTCTGGCGATGATTGTAAGCCTTTTAATAAATAAATAATGGTTCTCTCCCCAACGATTTTTAAGGTCTTACACCCTTTCGGGTAAGCGGGTCGTCGTGGGGTAGACCAAGACCAGCTTGGATTCACCTGGGAACCGAATTATACAAGCTTTGAATAATGTTTACAGGAATATTGTATGATTCTTCATGGAGATTATGTGAAAGTTCTGGAAGAGACGAGGGTGGAAGATATCGATTTCGAATTGAACGATCTAAAATAGATCATAACAGTTCAATTATATTGAGGCCGGATGTTTAGTTTAGTTACATTAAAGTCCTGTTTTAAAGCGGCAGTAGGGATATTTTGAGACGGACCTCATAATTTTGAACGGCGGTCAGATGATGAGGATAACACTTGAGCTGCCGCTCTCTTCTCCATTCTTCCGCACTGCACCAGTGGAAGGACATTTGGCCCTGACAGATTTAATGTGCACCAGACCCATTACACCACGATTCTTCAGTGGTATATGTTCTCGAACCTGGAACTGTCCGGAAACGCAACTAAGACCTTATCCCCATGCCACTGTGCAGACCAAAGTAGATGCTTCACTCCATCCGCATGTCCATCAAACACGATTGGACAAGTCCCGCAGCATGAATAGGAGCATTGTCATCATGGAAAATTCCATTCCCTAGAGAAAACAAAGTTTGCTTCATAGGATGGACGTAATCAGTTAAAACTTCTCTATGCTTCTCCCTAGTGATCCTTCCTTTCAGGGTTACGACTGGGCCAGCATAAAAACAAAACATGGCTGCCCATACTATGACAGACCCACTTCTATGCCCAATAATTGCAAGGATATAATCATGAACATACGGGTGTGCTGGTGTCTTCCAAACATGTGCCCGTCCTATTGTGGGGAGAAGTTTGAAAAATGATTCATCTGACCATATAACTATCTTCCGCTTATCAATCAACCAAATTTTGTGGTTATGGCACCACTGTAGATGACATTTGACATTAACATCTGTGAAAGTGGATCGGGAATTGCTACTCTGCCATAAATGTTCTGTTTATGAAGGGACCTCCTAATCCAGATCTGATTGAGGTCTGGATGAGAACATTTGCGGTCCGTTTGGCTGTTGTTTTCTTTTTAAACATTATAATTCGTTTCAAAACCCACCGATCTCTTTCACATAGCTTCTTCATCCATCTCCTATTTTGCTTTGTAGAGCTTCTTACAGTGCTGTATGTATGCCGTCATGACTTCAGACACCGTGCCTCTAGAAATGCCTAAATGTTGGATGTTTTCATCACAGTTCCTACAACTAGTCAGGTTCTTACAAGTTGGTTTTTTTGAAAATCTGCGAGGTCTGACATTTTAAACTTTTGACAAATATCCAAGACGTAAACAACTTCATTAAAGCTACTTCATACTAACATGATATATACTTTTTATATTAAAAAAATGATAGCTAGGGTTACATTTTAATGTTTATGAAACACATTTTTACATGTCACTTTTATTCACAGATATTCCCATTACTTTGATAACCATTAGTAAATAGCAAACCAACTAAATGAAAACGCTTTTATTTTTCAAGCCCTTTGAAAGGTACAAGATAAAAAGTTTAAAATGTTCTGAATCTTTATCAAAAAATAAATAAATAAGCAGAAAATACTGTTTAAATTGAAAACAATGATTGACTGAAAATCATAAGAAACAAAATTGCAAGTATAAATAATGTAAGTAGATAAACACTCCTGGACTCAAATCATTGAACATAAAATACTACTACTTATTAATATTAAAGGATAAGTTTTTAGAGGCTAGGTACTTTTTAATAAATATTTCATTCCTCTTTAGAAGAATCCACACTGAAGAGGTGTCTTTTTAGTAAGATTTTAATAAATTGATCCGCCTGTCCAGTTATAATCCTTGTCACTTTATTATGGTTGAAAATTAAACCTATTTCAAAATGGAACATTAACTAAATTCAATATATGGAGATATTTTAGATTCAGGGTATTTTGTCTCCTTCACTATCCGATCACAAGACAACTTCTGTTTTGGACATTTGTTGTTCTATGAATTCAAATAAGAACATTTTAATTATTTATGGATTTTATTTATTTATAGTATAAAATTACAACATCTATGCATGAATTAATTTTAGCTCAATTCATCATTTATTTTAAAAATTTGATCCTTTGTTTTTCATTTGACATAATAGCAAAGATAATTAGGTTAATTAATGGAGAAAAGTACATACTCCACCAGCTCCAAGAAAAAAACATAGAGCAAGGAACCACCAGTTGAGATCAGGCACAAAACCGGAAACAACTAGATATGTACTTTTTTACTCTTTTCACCTTGGCATTTGCTGTTCAACTTGAAACTCCACAACTTAAAAAAATTGCTGTTTGGAAGCTATGCAAATATTCTAAAATCCCACTGCATAATCCACAACAAGTTGTCTCATTAGTCCATTTGCTGTCTTACACACTCCATCTTTTTATGCTTATGGTGGCCCATGGAAATTCGACCGGTGATGCCATTCTCATCTTTGCTTTTATCATACATATCTCAAAGATTAAGTTTCGTGACATACATACATTTGCAGCCTCCAATGAATTGTTCCTTGTTAATACCAAAGGATGCAACATGTAAGACAATACAAATGCCAATTTTATATATATTATATTCATGGTCTCTAATTTACAAATGTGTTTGTTCTGAGAAGAAGAATATTTTCCATTGAAGATTCACCAAATATGATCGAATAGCTTACAAAGTAATAAGATTGCAAAAAAAAAAGTAAAGCTTGAAAATATTAAAAAATAAAGTAAAAATAAAAAAATTCAACAATGTTAATGAACACAAAAATATGCTATCAAGATACTTACTTTTATAAATAACATATTTTATGGATCTTCTCTTTAAATTAAATTTCAGATTATAACTTTATTTTATGGGACTTACACTGAGATGACAATAATGTAAACATACAATTTATCTTTATGACTTTTACAGAAAAGAGCAACAATATTCAATTCAACCGCTTATCACTTCTTTGTTTAAACGAGGTTGAAAATCCGTTTCAATACACAAAATTATATTTCACATGTTTATGAAGACAAAGATAATGTTAGAATGTTATAATCAATAGTCAAAGTTGAAAGCAGAACATACTCAATTCAAATGCAACTTTTAAAGTGTCTACAAAATATAAACATTTTTGTTGTTGTTGTATTTAGAAATATTAGTAATTTCTCTTATAAATGTCCTTATTCTTTTGTAAAGATTTCTGAAAGAATTCTATCATCAGTTTTACTAAATCAGTTGAACAATTATTTATTTTTGTTTGAAAATATTCTTTAATTATTTTGATGACACATTTATATATGCATTTTATCTCCATACATTCAATATCTAGAGGAAACAAAAGTTTTTTCAATAGTATCGCTGTGGTGTTGATACTGTTTTGTTCAGTAATGGCGGGGTGGTTGGCTGTGCACAGTATTTTCCAAAGAGCATGAAAAAATTTTACATCTTTTTCTCTAATACAGTACGTTTTAATATAATTGCGGAATAACAAAGTTTTTTTATGATTTTATGATTCACATCGTAATTACTATATAGACATGCATTATATATATATAATTATCAAAAGTGCAATCAAATACTCTACTTGTAGCTAGAAAAATTAAGGTTCTCTGAAAAAAAGAAAGAAAATTTATATAACAAAAAAGAAACTAAAAATGATTAATGTAAAGTGGCAAACATTATATTTTCAAGAGAACTTTTGCTGATATGTACTTGATTACAAAAACTGGTTGCCACTTTGAGATAAAGGTATCTAATAATTTTAAATATTCAACATAATGAGAAAGCTTGAATCAAATCTGGAGAAGTTTCTTTTACCAATTTCTTTTGTGTTTCTAGAATCAAAAGAAGAAAAAATATCACTCTGGATATTTCAGGGTTGAAAGTCACATCTGCAAATTTCAACTAAATTTAAATGGTGCATTTATATAATAAATTACTAATTTTAATTATTTTACTAAATTTTGTAAATTTAGAATTTTACAAATTTAAAATTCAAGTGAGGAATATATCTGCAAAAAGTTTATCCTATTAATATATCAAAAATTTAAATTAAAATCTGAAATTGCATTAGAAACAAAAGAGGACAGGTTACATATAAACAACAATTTTTCTCTTTTTTTTGATATTATCAACATTATATTTGAAAGTATTTTATGATAGTGCTTGATAAAAACAGAGTGAAATAATGATAGCATTGATGATAAAATCAGAATAATAGCGAGCTCAAAAGTCATTTGCATTTCATAAATGAGTGAACGTATAAAAAATAGGAATTTTTACACAAAAAAAAATGTTTTATTTGCATAAAATGTTATTTTATTAATTCACTCCTTAATCAACTATTTGAAACATCAAAACTTAAAAACTGCTATTTGGAAACTGCACTTATACTCTTCAAAATCTTGCTATACAATCTACAAAGGTTTTCAGAGCGGAAATATGGGCTGCACTGAACAGTTCATCTGCTATCCTTTGTTATTGGAGCATTTTCTGACATTCCACAATAAATTTCAAATGAAAATTTAATATTTTGCTTTTACCTACTTTTCAAAAAAAAATTTTTAAATTGGGATTCAATTTTGCATTACAGTTATCTTAACTTGATCTTTTTAACATCAAAAAAATTTATGGAAATCTATACTTGAAATTAATTTGGATACTAACGGATTAAAGATTAAAACCATACACGAGTTATAATTTTGTTACTAAAAACTAGACAATAAATTTTTGATTGCTATATATGAGAAATTAAAACATTCTAATCACAGCTTGCAATTAGAATGTTTAGAATAGTGAAGTTCAGGTTTTTTTTTTTTTTTTTTTTTTTTTTTTCCTGTTGTGCTGGGTTTCTAGAAAATTTGATTTTATATGATCCTCATCCTTAATAGACATCTGCAGTCTTCTTTCTAGCATACTCAATTCTTTTATGAAAGAATTCATCATTAAGTCAAGTATATTTCACTAAAGTTTGAAATAGAGAGAAAAAATTTTGGAAAATAAAATAAAATGGATTGAGAGTTTAATGGCCATAAATAATTCTGATAAATTTAAGTATTGTTGCAGTGCATTTACATTTAATCTTGTAATACAGAATGAATAAGAAACTAAAATCAGAATTTTTAGTTACAGTGAATTTTCTTATTTTTATATTATTAACATTAAAATTAATACTATGCATATAAACACTTCTTGATAACAACTGGACACAAAGTTATGGTCACAAATAAATAGTTTCATTCCTAAAGTAAATTTATCTGACCTATCAAAGTGTATACTTCACAGCATGCAATTTGAAAATTTCATCACAATTCTTTAATATACATATAACTTCTACAATTGAAGGAATCTAAAATATTTCCTTTTACCTAGTTTGATATTTATAGCATATTACTGAAAATCTGGCAAAATGCTTTGTAGGGACAGATTTCAATAAAAAAAATAAACAACTCTTTAAAATAATAATTATTCTAGTGACTGCCAAAACAACTCTGACAATAATTTTGATAACATTTTTCATAAAAAACAGTTTTGAGAACTTGATGACCATAATTCAGAACTACAGCATGTTATAAAAATTCTGAGCACCTCCTTTTTTTTCCCCTTCTCATTACTATTTATTGAATTAAATAAAATGATATTAATAAAATTTGCAGAATATTTCACTCCTGCATTTTTATCTTTAAATTAGATATACACATAAGGAAATATTTAATAATAGCCTAGATACTATTGTTTTAAAATTCATATAATTTTTAATTCTTTAAACAAGTTTTATATTTAAAAAATACAATAGAAATTTAAATAAAAATGAACCAATCCAATTACAAGTTTTCATATATTATAAGAAAATCCGTTTTCACTTTAACAGAATTTAATTCTTTTGATCTGTTAATGGGAATTTGCAAAACTAACATTTTATTATGCACTGTGTCTCTAAAAAAAATTAATTAAGTTGTGTTTTTTTAACCCTAATTGTTAAGAAAATTAATTTCAAATTCTTTATCAACCAACCTAAATCAGTGTTTGTGTATGCAGTTTTTCACAGCAATGGATCTTATTTGTGTGTTGTCACAGTTACATGGCAGAAGGGAGCCAAAACATTTGATCAGAATTTTGGAAAGACATGAATCAAATTTGCAATTAGTCATGTCATGTTTTATCCATGATTTGAAATAACTTCTATCTACTTTTTATTATCAACTTATTTCAGAAATTGAAAATTAATATGATGCTTTTTTGTAAAAGTTGTTCTAAAATGACTTAACCCTCTAATTACTAACCCAACCATGTAAGTTTTATATTAATGGATCATTTTTAGGCTGGTTTCTGTTTCAAACGATGGGTGCAGGATGTAAAGCAAGCTATTACTATAGATGCTCTCGCTTTACATCCTGAATTTGTTTGAAAAAGAAACTTGCCCGAAAAACAGCCAATTAGTATTGAATTTGTATGGCAGGTTAGTAATGAGAGAGTAAATGAGATATATGTTATTTATCTACATTTCTAGTTTTGAAAATATATGGGTATTGATCTTCAGGGTATGGGTATTGATCTTAAGTTTCAGGAGACAAATTCCAAAAAATTTCTCTAAATTCTAGCCTCAACGAAGAAAAAAACTCAAAGATATTTTCTCCTTATTTTAATGACATTCGTTGAAAATAACTTCTTCCCTTTTGACCACTCATAGTTTTAATAAGTCATCTGTCCCCTCTGTAGTAACAGTGTTGTTCTTTTACAGCTCTGACATTGTTTGAAATCTAAAAGTGG
The DNA here is from genome assembly GCA_026543865.1 of Argiope aurantia. Classification (NCBI taxonomy): domain Eukaryota; kingdom Metazoa; phylum Arthropoda; class Arachnida; order Araneae; family Araneidae; genus Argiope; species Argiope aurantia. Next base: position 126,264 of record JAPMOR010046164.1, on the reverse strand, counting down.
CTTTATATTGCAGTCCTAATTCATTTTTTCCTTTAAAATGTTAATTCACTAATTTTGCAGGATAAATTGTTAAATTAAACATTATGATACTTTATAAATTATATGATTTATAATAATTTGTATAGTCAAAGTAATTAAAATGATGCACTGAGATTATTTTTAAATTTGAAAGTTATTTGAAATTTAATAAATTCCACAAAGACTTTCGAAACTATGGATTTAATTCTTTTAAGGTTTGAGCATTGCAATTTAAACTTCATTTCATCGTATTTGAAAAAAAAAAAAAAGAATTTAAACAAAGTAAAAATTATATATGGTTTTACTTAAAATTTTATATGCAGAAGTTAATAACCACTTATTAGTTGGTATAAGTGGCAATTTTTTAATAACTATAACTTTTCAGTTTAATATTATAGCTGTAATAATTTTATGCTACAAAGCAATTTGTTTAATTTCTGAAAGATCTTCAGCTTTTCTATGAAAATATCATCATTTCTCAGAATGAAATTCTTGATATAAATCAGAATTTGCCATTAAAGAATCATATTATTAATACAGAAAAACTGATATTATAAATATAAAATTAAGAAGTGAGAAAAAAATCAGTTCATTTTTGGTTGAATTTAACTCAAAGAAATTATGCTTATTCATTCCATACATCCTAAGAATGCTTCCTTTAAAAATGTCACCAGAAAATAATTTACAAAAATAATAAACACAAATCCTCATCATAACATTTGCTGGCTAAAATCTCCTGACCCTGTGCAATACAACACAAGAAGAGATTTTAAGGGACAATTAGAGTAATGCTAGAAAGTTTACAAGGGGGGATTGAAATCTGAATTTATCTGAATTCATGCTCATAGGATAGTACAGCATTTGTACTATCCTATGAGCATAGGTAAAAAAACATTTCTGGTGCTGCAATGGCACCACCCATAAACTAAAGGTTAATGATAGATTTGATAACATTTTTTTAAAAAATTGTAACTAGTTTGCCAACATAATTAGGCTTATCATATATGGTTTGTAGGGATAACAGCTTTTGTTACCATATATCCATACTATTTACATTCAAGTCATGATAGATGTTTTTGAGGGGGTTCTTACCTTAATGTGGATGGCCATCAAAAGGTTATCGACAAGTAGTAAACAAAGCGAGTGATACCTCACTGACTTAGATTAACAATTTGTTTCTTACCTGCGAGTGTTATGATCTGTTATGTGTGGAGCGGTTCTTGTTCATCCTCTTTAGCAAATAGTTCTTATTTTATTTATTTATTTATTTTTTTTTTTTTTTGCCCTCACTGTAATGCAGTTTGGTGCTTCCGCTTTTGCATAAAGTTCTATTTAGTAATGATATTATTAAAAATGAATATTAATAAAAATGAATATTATGACTATTAATAAAAGTTCAGTTATATGCTAATTAGTAAATTAGTTACTTATATAATTAACATACTTTTTAAACAAATAAATTACTCCCTATCCCTTATTTTGTTCAAATACATGTTATTGTTTTTTAATGATATCAATTTTTTTAACTATATTTTAAATATTTAGTATTGTTAGTTTAATCATGTTTTATTACTTAAGATATATTGAATAATTATTTCATGTATTATTTTCAAACTTATTTTTTATAATAATTAGTATTTTCTCTTCCTTTTCAATTCAAATTTCGATATAAAACTGATGTTAATGTTGACAAAAGTACTGAAAGTTTAAAAAAAATACTGATTAAAAATTTTTATAAAAATTATTAATCAGTATCATTAACATTTTCTGCACATTGCTAAAGTTTTTATATTAATAAAAAGAAGTATCAAATATGCTATTTTTACAGGATCATCTAAAAATAATAATTTAAATAAATCTGTTGATACAATTTTTTTGGACCAGAAATTAGAGCCAAGAGCATTTATAATTTTTTGTTTACTCAAGATATAAAAAATTACATTTTCTTTTTTTAATTAATAATTGCAAAATATTGTAAATATGCAAATATTGTAAATGCAATTATTATTAACAAGCGCAAACTTTTTTTTAATCAATGGATTTGGACATTTTCTGTTCCATGGTGCCATGAAAGTTCAGTGAATCCCCAAATACCAATTTTGTGTACCTTAAAAAAATATGGATATTTTCAAGGTTTTTCATTTAAATTATCTTCTTTACAGTCACTTAATCAATAAATGAAAAAACCTAAATAGATCAGGCCCACTTCAATGCGGCACAGTTCATTTGTCAATTTCATGTAAGACCGAGATGCAAAAGTAAATTGGAATAAACAAACCTATAAGTTTTAGATTTAAAAAAAAAAATGTCTTGTGGAATTAAAGGAATTTTTCTACAATTTTCAAAGTTTTTCAAAAGATGCAGGGACATTTTTAATTGAAAGAGTTTTTCGAAATAAAATCTGAAACTAACAAACTATGTAACAATAGTATCTTCTTCTAAAAAGTTCATGAAAATTAAATTAATCCCACGAAAAGGTGAGGAATGTAGTGAAACAAAGTAAATAATAAGGCTAATTACTTTATTTATTTTGCCATTGTTTGTTTAATTTAAAAATTTCTCTGAATTTTATGTGATTTATAGGTGCTGCATCAATAGTTCTTTTAAGTACTTTTTTAAATCCCTTCTTCAAAGTATTTTTTAAATAATCTTATATAATAAAGTATTCAATCTCAATTCATAAAAAATGTAAAGAATCAGTTTTTGTTCGATTGGTTCAATTGATTCACAGGCTATTTCAGTTTGAAACTCTTTTATGAGAAATTTTTCTAAAATCCATAAATTCCAAATTAGCAATAGTAAATTATAGAGAATATAATATATAAAAGAAATTCCTCTGGTAAGACGAAGCAGGAGAATTAGCTACACAGTCATTTGTT
>JAPMOR010046164.1:12468-123357 GCA_026543865.1 Argiope aurantia | reverse complement strand
TCTCTTAATGTGCCAATATTAACATTCACTTTATATTATCGAAATCTTTGGGCCTTGAACTGATGCATTAGAATTTGCACAAAAATTTTCACTTAGAGTGATTACAGCATCACTTATTGTTATCAGTTTTGAAGTAAAGAACTGAATGATCTGTCATTTGTAACAAGAGATTGACATTCATGTAATTCTTTGCCCACCTCTAAGAAAACATCTGAACTCGGACTCACTCTCCCCATGTGATGGGGACTTGCATTCTTTTATCTGGATTGCAGAAATCTATTGAATAGACATACACTGAATATATATTTGATTTTTCCTGCGACTGAATTACAAAAGGAAAATGGATTTAAAAAAAACTTATTTCCGTGTTAAAAAACAAAAATGAAAGCCTTAACAGGTATGAAAGTTCACCCAAAATGACTTATGGTGCAGCTGAAATTTTAGAAGCCTCTTTTTAAAATTTTGAAAAACGGCTTGTTTTGTAAGCAAGATCAAAATGAGTCAGGCATTTGATATTTTGAAATATGGTGTGCATAGTTTGATCTTCTTGAGTTGTTTATAGATTATATCTTTTAGCATCGAATAATATATATGGATGACTTGATTTTAAAACCATAATTTTAAACATCTAAACATCTGCTCCTCACTGATAGTAATATTGAAGGTTGCAGGTTAATTTTTGAAATACGATATAACCATGCAAATTTCTTATAATTTTGTTTAGGAACTATTTAATAAGTTACATTTTTATTCATATTTTTTTCAATAATATGCATTTGCTTTTTATAAATCATTTGGCACAATCTAACTTTTTATGCAGCTACGAGATTTGAAAATTTAGTAAAACTGATGTTCTCATTTTAAGGAATATAGAGCAGCAGACTATAAGAGAATTATGCATATTATAATATTTTATATAAACATGATTTTAATATTACATTATACTATCCACAGTACCCACCAACATTAATTTGTTTTATTTATTTGGAAAAAAAAAAAGCAAAATACATATTCTTTATTTAACAGCTTTAACAGCTTGATATTCTCATACTCAATCCTTTAAGATTCTGAAACCTAGTAATTAATTACTACACTAAAGCTTTAGAATAAAATGAAAACTTTAGTTTTGCCATATGACATATAACAATGAATAAAATCTTATTTTATGAACTAAACAAGAAAAAATAAAAAAGAGAGATGATATTTGATGACTTCAGGGTTGGATTGCGGTGTATTTGAACTCGAAGTTTTTAACATCCGGTGTTAATAATGTTGAGAGAAAATATAGAGCAAATGCAATTACATGGAAGATTTTGATTGCAGAAAAAATTAGGAACTTCAAAATGCTGAATAAAAAAATTGAAGATTTGTAGATGCGAGGAGAATAAAATAAATTCTAAAAATTAGGGAGAGGGAATGGAGAAAAATTTATTGAACCGAAGTTTTGCAAAAGCATTTCAAGGATGGTGTCATGCCTGTCAAGGAGGGATGATATGTCAACTGAACATGTTACAATATTTTAATCAAATGGAATAAATACGAGTCAAAAATAGGTCAAACAGTTAAAGAAATTACAATAATTTTAAAAGACAATATTTAATTTCTTGATGCAGATGCTGAATGCTTTCATTCTATGTATTAAAAGTAAAAATATCTTTAGAAAGCAACTTGATATTAATATCGGCAGAAATGTACAAAGAAAAAATTAACATGACAATGGAATTGATGTCACTATGACAATAACTTTTTTGTTTCAATCTTAAGATAGTATAAGCATATTTTTTTAGGTGAGGATTCATTCAAGAGTATAAAGTTTTGAAATGGAAATTTAAAATGTTAAAATATAGAAAAGGAAATGTACTCAATATGGAAGAAGTATTATATGCAAATATTTGTCAAGTAGTACATCCCCAGATAAACATGATTTCAAAGAATGGATAAAAAGTTATGGACACAGTTCAATTATTTCATTCTTAAATAAATTTTCCTGAGTTATCAAACTGCATACTTCACAGCTTGCGATTTTCAAAATCTAGTCTAAATTCTTAAAAAACAACTCAAAATTTTAAGAAAATTATTGAGTGATGATTACTAAAGACGATTGTAAAATTATTAACACCTCTATAATAATTAGTGAATAATTTCTTTTACTTACTTTAATATTTATAAAGGTTTATAGGACTCTTAATAGAGTAATTTCAATAAAAATAATAACTTAAAAGCAATAAATATAACAGTAATGTTAAAATAATAACTATTCTAATAGTTGCCAAAAAATAAGCAAGTTCTTTGAGAATGATCTTCATTGCACTTCTTGTAAATAATATGTTTAAGAATTTGAAGGTTCTCATTTAGATGCTATAGCATTTTACTAAAATTCTGAGATCCTCTTTTTTATCTCCATCTCTACTAATAATAAATATGATTTTTGAGTCCTTTGATGACAATCTACAGGCAAAGCCATTTCATCCAGAGCTATTTAACTAGGCATTTTGGAAGGGAAGGAATGCAGACTTCAAAGTGATTTTTTTTGATATTTTAATTAGAATTTTAATTAAAAATAAGCAAAATTTTGGTATTTTTCTGCTATAATGTCTGAAATTTTTTTGACAATGATAATTTTTACATTAACATAAAAAGATAATGTTAAAAACCAAAAAATTATCTTTTTAATGATATGATTTTTTAAAATATATCTTAACTGTGTTTTGTAGCAATAAATTTTTATTATTGCTATTAATATTGCAACCTTGCCTTCTCCCCACTATTTCTGAACAACATAGGAGGATTTAGCTTCTTTTTTCATGTTGAATATTTTCCAGTATGAAATATGGTTTTAATAAAATTTTGTTTTCTTACAATTAAGGTTTTAACTTCAGAATCAAATAATGATGACATTCCTGTCATATAACTGAATGTATAAATTCATGGGTAGAAAATTAAGGAAATACATAGCACAATGAATTGAGCGGTGCAAGGTTTCTAAAACAGGACGAACTATATATGTATGAATGTTTCAAGATTTTCCTACAAAAGCATGGTAAGACTTGAATATAAATATATATATATATAAACAAACTTTCTTACAACCATTAATAATAATGATGAACTAACAAGTCAACAAAGACAGCTAGCATTTCATAAAAAAGGGAGGAGATGATTATTTCATTCTTAAGTAGTTTCATTTGTAATTTATATATAATCTGAAGAAATCATTCATAATTAACTTTTAAATAAAAATTTATCTTAAGTAATGAATAAAAGTCCTCCTAATTTTAACAAATTTAATTTACCTGATGTATTAATAGGAATTCATTAAAATAACAGTTTATTATGTACAATGTTTGGTTTTTAAAAAATCCAATCTATTTTTATTTCTTCTTATAAGTCCTAGGTTATAAAATGAATTGTGGATTCAAAATTCAATTTGAAACATCTTATCAACTCTCTCAAATCAGGGTGTGTGCAAGGAACCTCTAATTTCAAACCATTTAAAGCAGGAAGTAGGTTTATAAACATTCCACCCCTCCTTCTTCCATTCACGGACAGAGTTTGCCATAAGCTTATAATCAATCAATGCCATTCCTTGGAGGGAAAATACTAGAGAGCAAGCTTCTAGTGACCAGAACAAATAGACCAATTTGTGATAGCATTGGTTATTTATATCTATATTATGTTTTAAAAAATTTCCTTAAATACTTTTTTTTAATTCCTACTACTAGTTCACACTCTCCCTATATATATTTATATATCTTGTTGAAATTTTCAATCGCTAATAAAATACTTTTTATTCATCCACTCAAGTTCAAATGCATTTTTTTAAACTTGTAGTGGATAACACTTGATGTTAATATAGTTCTTTCAAATATTAACTCATTAATTATTAAATTTTATTAATTTTTAATACTTTGAATAGAGTTTTAGTAGTTTATAATGAAAATTGAAATCAACAGGCAGTAGCTCAATCGGTAAAATGCAAGGATTTCAGTATTTTTCACGTGAAGGTGAAGAATGCAAGTTCAATTCTTGCAAAAGTAGGAATTGATTAAAAAATTTTTTATATTACTTGTTTTTTTTTTAAGTTTAAAAGTAAATAGTTCAATAAAAAAATTATTTATTAGATTTCGTTCTTTTGGAAGAATCTTCGCAAAAATTCTACTTCCCAACCTTTTCTCCCACATAGAATATAATCTTCAATTTGGTCATGCAAAAATACATAAATAAATAAAATAAAATCCTTCATCTGATCAATTTATTATTATTTTCTTTTTCTGAATTGACAAAAGTATCTTAAATGCTGTGTGATGCCCTTATACAACAATAGAAGAACACGAGAAAAAAAATTATCAAGTGTTCATTGCATTTTCAGTGCTGCTTATTTTGTTTTTAGATAAATCATAGATGGCATTATCTTCTGTTAAGAATCTTTCCAGGATCTATCAATGCAAATGATATGAAATGAAACAATTTATTTTTAAAAAAATGATTCTTCAAATTCAGAATTTCTTAATAGAATATTTATTCAGTTTAACTGGCAATAATGCCTATACCATTGAATATTTTCTAGATGAATAATAGTTGTGTTAAGGAAAGTATTCAGTAATATTTTCATTAATTTATATTTACCATACATTATTTCTTGTTCTCAGTTGTTGTTTTTTTTTTGGGGGGGGGGCTATTTTTACTGCCACCTAGGCTGAGAGTTAGTTTTGGAAACAGAAGAGAAACACTTCCAAGGCAAAAATCCTCTATTTGTCCATACTGTGTCATGATACACCCCATAACAAGTGCATGTATCAGTACAGCATAAGAAATGCAATACTCAACATACCGCTTCACACAAAGTTTACCAGAAAGAACTGGGTGGAGATTAACAGTAGTTAGATTCGACAATATGAAAGATAAATAAATTGGCAACATTCTGACCATCCACAGTAAAGTAAGAACTCCCATTTTTGAAATTATTTATATATGTATTTTCACATTTAATAAGTATATAAATAATAATTTTAGAGAGGGGGGTTTTGGAGAAGAGGGAATAGTTAATAATATGATCAGAATGATACCTATGCCAGAAGCTCCTTCATATTTCCACAATGTATTCACAAATGGACAAATATACTTAGTACATTATTACGGCCATCAGATCATTGGTGAAATCATGCTTATATCGTTATCCCCAATTTTGAAACCACAATCATGGCAACTTGAACACTATCGGCTTTGAGCGAAAACATTTAGTTTTTGTAAAAGCTGAATATTTTGTTCTGCTTATGACAGCAGATACAAAAACTTATTGAGGATGAAACGAACAATTGCCTAATGTAAAGAGTAGCAGAAAAATTAAGTAATTAATATGGCAATAATTTTATTTTAGCCTTCAACCTATAATTAATTTCCCTCAAACTGTAATAAAATTAAATGGTTAACTTTTACAGTTTTACACTTGTATCAACTATAATATTTTTCTCGGATGATAATAAAAGGAAAACATATTTACAGAAGGATTAAATCAATTCTGTGCATAAAAAACATGGTAAATATTATATGAAACTGAATACCTGAGAACAAAGTGTGAAATTCTGTCTTTCAAAGAGTCTTCAATCAGATATTCTGAGCAAGAGGCAAATATTTCTTGATCAATACTATGCGCTATTTCTTCTGTGGATTTTCTTTGTAAAAAAGAAAGAAAAATTATCCTCCTTTTCACAAAATCGCATAGTTTGCTGAAACCAATATTTCCTTTCGGAGGTTTAATATAAAGCGCCATAAGCATTTACTCATTGCCAGGTTTGAGATCTCATAATTCACACACACAAAAAAAAATGAATGCCAGAAACTCTTCTGCTAATATCCTTGGTGCATGAGATATATTTTAACCCTTTATGTTTTTCTAATTGTTAAGAAAAATATAATTATTACAAAAAGAATACGAGAATAGCTTTACAAAACATTGCACTTTTGAGAAGTGATAAAAACAATCATTAGAGACAAAACCGACTTTCACTAGAAACTGGTGACAATAATAACAAATCATGTCAAAAGCTATATATTTCGAAACCGAGCTGAAAGCACCAACATTTTTCATTTCTGTATGACGTGCTTTTTAAATCTTGGGATAGAGTATTAACATTTCCTCTTATTCAGAGGCAATCTAAACATTCATTAATTTAATTCCTTGTGTCTTAACAGAAGGAGAATGGCGGATTCTCTTAATCGCGAGAAAAACGTCGATAAACCTATTGAAACAGGTAATAATGGAAGTAATTCTGAAGATGAAATTCCTCCTTATTCCGACCAAGAAGCTATTATTTTAGCTCACAAGTTAATTAATTATGAAACTTTCATACAAGCACGACGAGTTTTAATTGCTTGGTATCAAAATGGAGAATGTAATGCAGACAATTATGGAAAGATTTTTTTTTTAACTCAGATATGCTTCGATTATCAACGAATATTTGAAGCAATGCAAAAGGAAGTGCTAAAGAAAATTGGGTCGATGAAGGAAATGATGGCATTGCAAAATTTTGATTCCCATTGTAATCTGTATAGAATAGAAAAGACCATTAAAATGATGGAAAACCCTGAAATCTATGATGGTTTCAGTCCAAGTCAAAAAGAGAGAATCCAAGCCGTAAAAAACGAGGTTGCACGTCTTTGGGAAAATTTCTTCAGGGAACGTATTTGTAACACAAGTGTAGAAGATGGATCAGGTAATGTGAGAATTGCTTGTAATGAAAGAAATATGTTACTTTTTAAGCAGTTTTCTGATAGCCTTAGATTGGAAGTCATTCATGAAGAAGCAGAAGAACTGAGAACAAGATGTAAAGAATACGAGCAACAAATTTTAATGCTTAAATCAAAACTGGCTGGTGAAAATCCCGTTATTGAGAGTGCTTCTGAATACAATCCTGATCATTTTCATGAGAGTGAGGCACAGCTTATGGGTTTAATGTCACTTTTTTTGTATCATCATTCATCTGGAGTAAATATTGATGATATCCATTCGTATATAAATACACTCATTCCAACTATTGATGCAGAAGAAATTGAAATTTTTTTGAGAAAATTTCCTGGAATTTTTGCAGAAGTTGATTTTGAGTATGAAAAGAAATGGTTTTATATTGGTAGTTACATAGAATCACCTGATATGAACTAAATTTCAATTTTTAAAGTGTGTTTAGTAGTTTAGCTAATGTTGTAAAAATTGATTTAAGGATTTTTGCTTACTTATTAGACTTTAATTATGATTTAAATTAGCATGAGATTATTAATATGGGCTTTTTAAACATTTCTTACACAAATGGTTACCAAAAGTTTTAAAAGAATTACAGCTTTCAAGATGAACAAGAACTTATATTTGCTATGTTTCAGTTTTTAAAAAGTCAATAGTTATTAAATGAAACAAATGAAAGCTGGAGAAGAGATCTAACTTCAGTTTTATGAATTTTTTTCTCCAACAGATGAGAAAGAAAAGAAAACATGGGCATAATAGTTTTACAGGTGGAAGTTTTAAGGCAATATATTTGAAAATAATTTATCTTTACTTGTGTATTCAGGCATCAGAGCAACGTCAAGTTTTGTTTTTCTGGATACATAATATTTTTCAGTATATTAATATTACAATATTTCTGACTATATATTAATAAATTTTTTCATTATCCTAATTACAAATCTAATTTTGGTACAGACAGTTAATCATATAATGCATTTCTAATATACAGACAGTTAATAAATTTTTGAAAGTATAGCTGAAGAAATGATGTCAAGAAAAGGTAAATATCTTATTTATATCTTCTTATTGATATTGTATTTTTTAATTAAAATTATTAACACTGTGTATTATTCAAATCTAACTAAATTAGTATATTTCTAGCATGATATTAAAGAGTAATTTTTTATTTTGCAATGAAGTAGAATGGAATTTATTGGTCTTAATGAAAAGTGTCTATTTTTTGCCTTTTCATATCATTATTTTGCCTTTTCCATATATTAGTAATATGAAATGTCCAGTAACTAGTAAGTTAATACCTTTTTACTAAGGTGAAGTAAATATTGTTTGGACATTATTAAAAAAAATCAGCATATTCTGAAATTAGAATGAAATCAATGCAATTTTTCATGTATTCTATATATCATTAAAAATTACAGTTGCTTTTAATAAGTGCCAGGTTCTTTATAGTTCTTATTTAGTTCTTTTTATGTGGTAAAGAGTGTGTGCCTAATAATTAGATTGCCAATGAAAAAGTTTAATTATTTTCTGTTTTTAATTACATTATTTGCTTTCATTAACCACTCTAGTTCCCCTATGTTTTAAGCAGTGATAATCTAGTCAAATTGAAGTAATTTTTTATGTAATTTATGTTAGTAATTGAAGTTTTTCTATGAAATTATTTCAATTGGATATTATTGAATGAACTAAACAATTTTTTTAAAGGTAAAACTCAGGATAAAAAAATATTTTGAATAATTGATGATGTATCTATATTTTTTGAAAAGTGATGCTAAATACTATTATAATGAAATTTACGTGTATCTAAAATCAATCAAGAAATACAGATAAAATTTTAAGATCCAATTGTTTCAGCTTTGTTATATAAAGTTTGTTAGTTACAGTAAATTAGATATTGACAGAGCAATAAATCAGTATAGTATGTATGCGATTTCTCAAGCCATTTGTTATTACAACTGTTATTTTTTCTTTTTTTATTCCTAATCAACCCCTGAAATCTTTTTTTAAATTTTATTTATATGACATTTTCTATTTCAAGGATTTTTGTTATGCTAGTTCAATTAAGAATCCATAGGACACTAAAAATGTGTACAGATTCCTTGAAATTTTTATATAAAATTAAAACATTTATGAATCACTTAATTTCAGCTTATAAATTTACTAAAAATAATTTAGGATATATTTGATGGTTGAGTATGATAGCTAAGGAGTTAATACCATGCAGAATAAACCTGAAAATCATTTTTTTTTTTGCTATGTTATTTTGAATGAAAACTGAGCATAACTCAACTCATCTTTCATCTTTTTTATTAAAAATTTATAAATTAATTCAAATAAATAAATTTTTATTCTTTATTATGATATTAAATATTGCATTTTAAATAATTAAATTTATTCATATAAAAAATAAATTTTCTTTATATTTTAGATTCTGGTCCATGATCATGCTTTGAATTCCAGCATCTAAAAGCTTTACTTTTCCATCTTGTGAATGACTTTTGTGCCTATAGTAAATTGTGCTACCATACAGACTATATTAAAACCTATTTTAGTTTCAAGTGCAGATGTAAACTAAACTTTTGATATGCATACATATGTCTTAAAAACAATTTTCCTAACATAACTTTGGTGCGTGGATATTTTTACATTATATATTATTATTTAGATTTATTTATGCATTAACATTTTTTAATTATTATTATGTAATACAGTTTTTTTAGAAATTGTATTCAAAATATTTTTGTATTGAAAATGAATTTTACTTAAGCAAGTTTTTTGTATATGGGTTATTCCATAAATTAACTCAGTTTAAAGTATAAATTAAAAAAAAATACTTTCATATAAAATATGATATCATTTAAAGTTTTTTATTTATAAACTGTGCTGTTTAAATTTCTGCTTTTATCATTATTTTTAAAATGGAATTTGTTAGTGTTGTCATATCATGAAAAATATTCCAATGACTGATATTTTGTTTGTAGTAGTTTGGAGCTAAGAATTTCTGTTTGTGCAGATTTATGTGGATTGCTCTATAAACTACCTCGTTTTCAAGTATAAATAAAAGATAAAAATGTAAATAAACAGGAAAAACAGCCTTTATGCTTCTCTGTAAAATTATATGTATATACAATTCAGTCTCTATTTAATGGAAGTTTTTATCATTCCACTGATGAAGTTTGATATGAAGAAAATTTAATAAATAGAAATATACAAATTAAACTATAAAAACATGAAGAAAGAAAAAGAGAAACTTATCTACCCTCTTTATTGGCTTGAAAAGGTCTGCTTTGTGAAAAATTTTTAGAAAAGGCACATTTTTCAAAAAAAAAAAAAAAAATCGTACATTTATAAGAATTGAAACATTTGATCTTTAATATTTTCTTGAAACTGTAATCCTCAACATACTGTATTAAATGCTGCTGGTTTTTCTTATCATGATGATTTCTTAAGACAACCACTTCCTTATCCTTATTGCATTCTAATGGAGCAGCTAAGCCTGATTTGGCTCTGGTGCCATTAACCCCAAAACAACCACCATTATATTTTAACATTTTGCAATTTCCCCCGCTTTTTAGAATATTTAATAATTACTATGTATTTGTTAATATTGAGAAAATTAGACAGCTATTGTCTTTTCCAACAGTTCCAAAGTCTTCAGTTATTATCATTTTTCATGGAAGTCAGTTTTGTTGGATCTTCAACAAATGGAAAGATCACAAAATAGTGTAGAGGGAGGGAATGCCAGAAAAATTTTGTTGTATAGAAATTATTTTTCCTAATATATGTAAATTTCATTCATAGTCAAGATTCTGTCAAAGATTTCATTAAATGGAATTTTATTGATTTCAAACTCTATTGTGTGTAACATTGAAAAATTGAAGAAAAAATGTAATAAAATTACTGATGTGATTGATTTTTGAATATTTTTACTTTGATTACTGTTTGCAAAGTAGTAATTTTCAACTAGTTTTGTGCCATTTAATGTTGTTGATGTTGTGTCTGTAGTGTTTTCATGCTGGAAAGGAAATTTGTTTGTTCAAATATACAATGTAAACTATTATACAGTTATCTCAGATTAAATGGGAAAACTTTTTATTGTAATCATTATGTTTGCATGTATATATATTATATAATGAGATAGATGTTTCTGATATAGCATTTGTTCACTGTTTTACTCTATAATATGCAAACTATATGTACTCTATAATATCTATATGTGTTCTATAATATCTTTGATATTTCATTTGAAATATTTATTGCACATTGTTTTTTCTCCGTAATTATTCTACAAATTTCCTTACTTCCAATTTATTTTTATCTTAAAAAGGTTAGGTATTAAGTACTTCTCATTAAAATATTTTTTTTTTATTTGTGTTGGACAATATACTTATATATTTCATTCTTCTAAAAATCTTTTGAAACGGTTTAGAAGTGTATTATTGTATTAGAAGAATTGTATATTATTCTTTAAGCCCTACTAAAATGAAATGATAATTTTTCATTGTCAGAATATCTGCATTATGAGTGTCTTAAATAGGCTGATGAGACATTCAACCATCTTTTTTTATTTGATATTGCTATGGTCTATATACCTTTTATCACTTATTATCATGCACTTTAAAAATTAGGTGCTTGCTTAACATTTAACAAAAGCAAAGTGGTTAGTTTTCATTTTCAGAGAAATTTCTCTGTACTCATATTTTATCTACATCATAAACCTACTAATATATTCAAAGCAAAAGTTCAAACTTTTATAATTCACTGCTTTACTTATTATTAAATACCTACTATCTGGTTCAGATAAATAAAGTAAGAAAGATAAATTAATTTTATCTTTATTTTAATGTCATAAATTTTGAGAGGTGTTGATATTAATTCATTTTTAATTTTAAAATCTTCTATCTAAAATTTTAAAAAGCTAATTTTTGACATTACTGTAATTTTAAATATTCTTCAGTATACACATAATTTTTATCAACTTATTTAGTATCAACTATTACATTTAGTAAAGAGATTTTGCTTTATAATGAACTTAACTGCTATTCAATATATTTATTCTCATTATACAAAAAATACAATTTCTTTTTCGACCAACTGAATATCATAATTGAGATGTTGAGATATTTCTTTTTTTATTAATAACGTAACTGTTGCCATTATTGTGTTTTAAGAATAGTTTAATATCTTTGTGAATTTTTTTCTTTGAAATATTTTCTAGTTATTTCATATTTTCTTTGTGTGTTTTTATTCCTTTGGAGAAGTACAGATTATCTACTCTCTTTTTTATTTTTTAAACTTCTGATTGTTATGTAAATGCATTTATCATTCTGTATAGTTTAGAATCTCTAATAATCTGCAAGAGATTGGCATCTTTATTTTTATTTCTCATATTTTTGTATATAATTTTTGACAGTTTTAAAAATAAATGGTTGTCAATAGAATTCGATCTAATTTCATTTTAATTGTATGTTATTTTATGATCAAGAGAAGCTTAGAAATAGTTGAATCTGTATTGGTATGAGAAAGTTATTGATCTTTGCAATATAAAAGCAATTCATTTGTGATATCATTTTAAAGGAAATACCTCATGATTATATTTCTAGAATTTGCAAATTGGAAAATGAGCATGAATTATATTTAAGTTTCTAAATTAAAAATTAAGCATCTAAGCCTTTATCTTTTTAATTGGCAGAATAAATTAATTGCTTCAAAGTTTAATGAGTAAAAGAATTTTTTTATTAAATGAAATCAGAATTTTTAAATCCTATATTTATATAGATTTTTTCAAAAAAAAAATCATTCTAAGTCATTGATCATTTTGATGAGTTTTGATTTTCCTGTTAAAGAATAGAAATATTGTAATAATTAAAATTGAAAGAATATAATGTTGGATTTTTTTTCGGTAATGTTTTGGCAGCATAATTAAGAATGTGGATTTTAAAGTCTAATAAATAACTATGTTCGTTTTTAATTTGCATTGCTAAGGTATTGTGAGGAAAAGAACTAAATCTTGATTTGCTGTAGTCCAAATTAATATCCTAGTTCAACTTAAAGGATTTTTTTAAACCCCCAGATTTCATTATAACTTTCCAGAAACAGTTGAACAATTATCTTCTTCCACTAAAATGTTGCAGAATACTATTAGTCTGAATTCTTGAAGTTAAATTTCAAGTTTTGAACAGTTTGACATAACCTCATAGCATTTGATGCATTGAATGAATGTAACCTTACCTAAACTAATCACATCATCAGGAAATGCCAAAGATGGCTATGTTTTGATCAGATTTATTGCAGTAACATTAATGTCTTGTAGTTAAACGAAGACTGAGATTAATTGGTTTTCTATATTTAGCTTCTGTTTCAAAGCTATAGAAGAGATATTTATTTCTCAACTGTTTTGTTTTCTCTATAATTTAATTAGATGGTAACATGTTGTTTTGAGTATAATTTGTCATAAATTTTCAAGCAAAAATACATTTAACACTTCAGATGTTTATAGATTCCACATCATTTTTACATGAATTTATATTATCTACTAACCAACTTCAGCTACTAGTTGGCTTGTTTATCTAATTAATTATGAAATTCAAAAGTTATTTAGAGTAGTCATTATTGTGCTTTATTCGAAAGTGATCTGACGAAGTTATTTTCAATTAAAATTTCTAAACACAATGAACTGTGTTTTTGATCAGGACGGTGGATAACAGTGAGGATTCAAACAAATGACTATGATAAAACAAGTAAAGTGTATTATGAAATATATGAATTTTTAGATGAAACAATTCCAAAACCGAAAATGATACTAATTATTTTCGTCCATTAGAATTAAAAATGGATAATTATAGGGATACATCAATTCATACTTCAATATTAGACAGTAGGTAAATTAACAACTTGAACTACTTTCAATAAGCACTGCTCAGGCAGACAATTTTATGTTCTTAGTTTTAAGAGAAGGAATTGATATAGAAATTATGGGGGTTTCTTCATAATTTTTTTCCATAAATAAAACTTTTCATAAAAAGCATCAACTCTCAATTTAGCGAGTGAAATTAATCATTGTCAGAGAACTCACGAAAGTTCACGAGGAGCTGAGCTTCTCATTTCAGTTCAAGAGGTTAAATTTGTACTTGGCAGAACTTTAAATGAATGTAATTATCCACTATCACTTTTCAAATATCGATTTAAATTTCTTGTTACTAGGACCAGCTTTAAGAGGTGCTGGACCCTGTTGGAAACAATTTTTATTAGTACCCGATTCCCAATAACTTTCACCCAAAATATAAAATTAATCTAAAAAGCGCTTTTATTAATGACCAAATAAACAGAATCCTTTTTTTTGAATTTTTAGTCATTAATTATTATTACATATGTTATGGAATTTTAAGATAAATTTTGTTTCTCAAATTCCCTATCAATTGGGCTTGTACCACAAGCAAGGAATTGAAATTTAAATCAATTAATAAATCAAAATTGTAAATAAATTATGAAAAATTAAAATTGTGTTTTATCATAGAGGTGTGCACTATTTCAAAACTCCACCACATTAAGAAGTGAGTGAAAATTCCATTACAAAAAAAAAAAAAAAAAAAAAAAAGGACATTTCATTACAAAGTACATTAGAAAGAAAAATAAGTAATGTATATCAAATGCATGCTTAAAAAAAATACTTCTCAGAATTAAATCGAAATTCTTGTTATTTAAATTACTCTGTAGAAAAGAGTTAAATTATAATACTTCAGACAGTCAAAATTCCTATTACAGACAAAAGAATAATGGTTTTGATGTTTAAAAAAACTTCCGAAATACCACTCTACTTGAATTTTCATTCAACATTATTATGCTTATGACATTCAAATGAAAAAGAATACTTTTATTTCTCAATCTAATATTTGAGAAATATTCACTCTTATTTATTTTATCATGAATATCTAGCAGTTATTTATATCTATATACATTTACTGATCTATTAAAACAAATACTGTTTTTGTAAGTAAATCCAAAATAATGAAAAGCGAAGTTTGACTAATTCGAAGCTGCCACAAAAACTCGACTTATCCAAATATTTAAATTAAGAAAAATTGCTACTAAAATTAACAAGAGAAAACTATACATTTAAGCTAAAATAGGCAAAGAGGATTCATTCATTATGAATGACTCTTTGACTATTTTATATATTGTATAAACAAACACGGAGTTTTAGAAAATAATGAAATAATATTTATTGATAAAAATTTTAAGAGCTTTGTGATAATAATTATAATATACATAAATTTTAACAAATTAAGAAAATCAGAGAATCTCTCTCTCTTTTCCTTCATTAGATACACTGAATAGCAACCAAGTGTGCGAGGGAAGTAAGGGCCTTAAAAAGTTAATTATTCGATATCGCATAATATACAGCTGTATGTAACTAACTCAGAAATTAAAAGAAAAAATTATAATTTGTAGGATTGACTTCAGATTAAGCTAAGTAAATTTGTGTTGTAGGTGATATATTAAACTTATATTATAAGAAATTCAAGGGGCCAGAGAAAAATTACGAACGAAATAGAATTACGAGAAATTGCTTACGAAATAGAATTTAAAAGTTTCAAATCAGCCAGTTTGCTCAGCTCGGCCCTCGTTTTCCAGTTTAATCTAGCAGGGTCCCTCTACTTCGAACCCGTTTTACAAATGTTGCAATCCGAAGGCATCATTGAATTATACCAGTTGCCGAATCAACAATTTACCAGCTAGTCTGGAATTCTTTGCACAGAAGACAGAATGGACTCTCTCCCCGGGATGTGTGTCTGAAAGAGAAAGGGGAAAACTTGCTTTTCCAGAGAATTGCCAGAACTCCCCCTCAACAAATAAACAAATAGTTATAGATTTTATGTTACAAACGAACAACTTCTTATGTACAAAGCTGGCTGAGAAGGCCATTCAGATTTTTAATGGCTGTTGAAGTCTGTGGAAGCGAAACTATCCGCCTAAAGCCTCGTTCCGACGACCTGCGCCCGCCTTCTGTCTGCCACATTTTGCCTTCTTTCCCCTCTCTTGTGGTTTTTCGGGGCTCTTTGATGTCTGTTTATTTTATTGACAATTTGCAGGAAGCTCCTGACCGACATCCACAAGTGGGAGTGATATTACAATGGTTCAGTTGGCAGATTTATGACCAAATCCGTGAGGCCACAGGTCGTCGGAACGCGGCTTAAGCAAGAAATGGTGGTCCCTGTGAGAGGTATTTCCCCTCCTATTCTATCTTCCCTTTTTGCATTTTCGTAAAATTGATGACTAAAAAAAAGTATCACAAATTTCAGCAAATAAATTTAAAAACAAGAAAAAATCCTAAATTTAATTATCAAAAAATAAACCAATGCTCGATTTTGTTTTGAATAAGTTCGAGTACATTTATGTAGCACTCGGTATTGGAAGCAATCGATCCTGCTTGTTACATTGTTAAAACTACTTGAAATGCAATTTCAAATAAAACAGGCATTATTTGAAATAGAAAAAAAATTTCTTGCAAGTCCGAGTCTTCAAAAAATTATAATACAAAAATGTAAAGCTCGAAAGAAAGTTGCTGCTTGTAGAAATGTGTTTTAAAGAGCCCCTTCCCTCAAAAATAAATTTAAAAATGACCAACAGATGACACTAATATCTCAAACTTAGAGGGTTTGTGCAAATCAGGAAAACAGAACACAATAACTTTACAAGCGCATTTTATCTTAAAGCAAAAAATGTTCAAAATGACCTCCACCACAAGATATTAAGCGAGTGAGGATCGTAACTACGCCTATTACAGCTGAGTGTAGCATGTCGGCATCGAAGCCACCGGTGACTTGGTTGAATGGCATCTTTCAATTCCATCAAAGTGGTTGGAGAGCCCTAGCAGAAAAGAGACTTTAGGTATCCCCATAACCAATAGACTAGTGGAGTAAGGTCTAGGCACTTAATCTTACATCCTCGGATTATCATTCGGTCTTCAGTGAATGTGCCTAGGAGAAACGTCTTGATGAAACTAGCAACACGAAACGGGGCACCATTCTGGAAGAAGGTGGCGCAGGTAACACGTCTTTGCTGCAAAGCATCACTACATGATTTCACAAAAGCGTAAGATATTGTCCAGCAGTGATGGGCAGGTTTTCCAACCGGATATAGGACAACGCTCATCAAAAGAAAAAGCCCAGAATGAAGGACGCAGTGAAGCCACACCAAACAGTTACACGCGGAGAATGTAGTTGTTTAATTGTGTATTCACGAGGGTTTTGTGTATCTCAGATACGACTGCATGGTATTGACGTCCCCACGCAATGAAAAGTGGACATCTGCCCACATGATGTTCAGCAACCATTGTGGATCACATTCCATTTGTGCAAGTGTCTATGTTGCAAAATCTTGTCTTTCATCGGAATCTGCTGGCAATAATTGGTGAAGTGCCTGTATCTTGTACGGATGCAGTTTCAAGATTCCGCGCAGAATGCGTAGGATCGATGTTTCCGGAATCTCAGTTACTCTCTCAGTTTCACGTGCACTGCTACTCCCCGTTGATTCTAGGCTGCCAAATTTCCCATGACACTGTGTACAAAAGGAACGCAGTCCGCATTAACGGATGGTCTGCCACTTCGTGGACGATCCTCCAAACTTCCCGTTTCTTCAAAATGGCATACTAAATTTAGTATCCCTTTCAATGAAATAGGCTTTTATTCGCCTCGACTCGACTCCTTTCATCATGCGAAATTTCTCAAGGCTTTAGTTGTGGATTCACTGTTCTTATAAAAACAACAAGTACCACTAATAATCGATCCGGTTACGATAGCATGCAGCTGGCGTCGAATGATGGATTAATTGCCAGCCTCGTGTTTTTTAGCTATACTGGTTTGCATAAACCATCTCGGTTTGACGTGTGAGAGCCATCTATCGCTCACATTTTTAATCGTTTTAATGATAAAAAAAAGTACCAAAACTTTTTGAACATATTCCAGCAAGCCGTAATGTTTCTTCTAGCATTGTTTTTTTACTATGATTTTTTGAAGTTTGCATAAATTTATGGCGCACCTTGTATATATACAGGGTGGTTATAAAATAAGTATCTCTATTTGCAGCTGTCTGCAGCTTGAAGGAATAATCCGAATGAAACCAAAATCAGTACATTTACTAATCGAGAAAGAAGAAAACGAATGGAATAATAATTTAAAAAAAATAGTTGCTACAATTACCGACAGATGATGCTTTTGAATGCATAATGTGTAATACAAGAACATAGAATAAAAACGTAAAACCAGTGGGCATACCTAATTTATTGAAAAATATTGCATATAATGTGATTATACTTGCGACTGGGGTGCCGATGTAGTTTAGGTTCCAACTAGCCATTGAGCTGAACGACAAAATCCAGGTGGTGCAAGACGTGCTCAACTGCTGAATGTAATGCATCAGGAGTGGTGTTTCGCACAAGTTGTGTTATGCGATCTTTTAGGTCATTGAGGTTGGCGACATCTCCACGGTACACAATAGATTTTAACAACACCCAAAGCCAAAAATCACATGGTGTCAGATCAGGGGATCGAAGAGGCCACTCCATAAAAAATATTGGCTTATTACTCTATCATCTGTGAAATGTTGTTGTATGAAGTGTTGTACTGCCCTCTCAGTATGGAGTGGGTCTCCATCTTGCATAAAATCCGTTTCATTTCCATTCGTGCTATAAACGTTAGAGCAAATTCCTATCTCTGTTGTGCGTCAACTAGCAACAATTGTGGATGACGACTAATTTTATATCTATAAAATTGGATTATCTTCCTCAGGAATTTTCGAACAGCAGCATATAGAATATCCAACTGTCGAACAACTCCACATGATCGGTTTCCGATTCCCTGATTCCTTTATGGGAAGAGCTACTAGTTTCTTCCTCTTCCATGTTTTACAATAACGATTCAGTTTCCTCCAAGTTTTTTACCATTCTTCTCACTGAACACTGAGTCAAAGGATCTTTTTCTTTACACATTCCTTTCACACGCCTAAATTCACGTAAAGCAGATGCAGTGTTGAAGATGTTAACGTAGAATAGTTTTAAAATCAAAGCGCGATCTGGCAAACTGAGAGGCATTTCGTACCCCGTTACTGGCAGAAATGATGGTTTCTTGATTTTGCTGATGATTGCAAAGGCGTTTGCACTGGCAGTACCATAAGTTCAACTAAATTTTTTTATTATTCCATTTCTCTCCCCTTTCCCAATTAGCAAGTATATCGATTTAGTTACATTCGTATTATTCTTTCAAGCTACAGATAACTCCACATAGAGATACTTATTTTATAACTATCTTGTATGTACAATTTAAAAATCAAACATTTATGTAGGTAAAAAATGTGGGTTATTTGAATATCATTTTAATTTAGTGATTTATCATCTGCTTCACTCTATTTGCGGTTACCGAATTGAATTTGTTAAAATATTGGCTCGGCTTATAATTTTAATAAAATTAAAGATTTGATATAAAATTTCAGGAAAAACCATCCTATGATGTTTAATATCAATAGATAGATTCATAAAAAATCAATTTTCACATAAAAAACTCTTTCAGGTAGTGAGTGAACCACAAATCCCCCATCCTCTCCTCTATAGCTATTTATTTATTTTGTCTCGCAAGGTTAGTATGTAAAACTTTCTCCTTGAACGACCTTGATTGTTGATCACGATAATTATTAAAATTAAATAAAATATACTACAGCGCTTAAACCCTTATCAACTGTCCTAAAATTCGCTCCATAAATCGCCAACAAACACAAATTTTCATCTGTATTAATATAAATGACTTAACTTTAATTTATAAGGGGAAAAATAACAGTTTGATGCACGTATTCTGCGTGGGCGCGAAGGTTAAAAAATTATCTCATATTTTCGAACTCTGGTCAAATGTTGGAGGGTATCTTGCACTTACTTCTTACTTTAACTTCCATACAAGTGAGTCTTATTCAAGTAAGGACTTTAACACGTTCGTTGCGATGAATCACGCCCATGATTCGGACCACTATCTGCTTAGTTATTTACTATCTCTTAATTGCAGTAGAGAAGAGATTATCTAATTAGATAGTAGGTATGAAACACAGGTGATTCTCACTGTGAACAGTGAGATAAAACAAGGAGGTATAAATTAAACATAGGCGTGTTCAACTCGCATCAAATTCTACACTGAGTGACACTACACTTTTGCTGTCACCCAAATATGGGTGACACGGTTCTCATCGTGTTAAAACAGAGGTAAATTTAAATGTTCATCATGCCCTCAAACATGATATATTTTCGTTGGACTGGAGTTTCAAATCCCTGTCTTCAGATCACAAAACTAACTGAAGATATTTGAGAAGCCCTTGAAAAGAATTTTAGAACCGACTACTGGAAAACATATTTTCATATTCACTGAGTAGAATCCAAACACAAAAGTATCAACTACTTCATCTAATCGCAGATCTATGTCTAGAAGCTTGTCAAAAGTAGATCTTGTTTGCTTCTCGTTTTAGCCATTTATGTCAAACAAAGTTATGAAAACAGGACATTAATCTTACAAAAGAATTTCTAAATATTTCTATTTAAATTCTTCTAAACGTTGAGACCGCCTCAATTCAGAATATGCTTTGATTGTACAAATTGCACATTAAAGTAATATTCTTATAATTGATTGTTGTAAATTCAACTTGTAGTTCTTTTTTTGCTGACTCGTATATTTCAGCACTGTTCTCCATTTTGAAATACGCAGACGAACTTTCTTGGCCGAATAATGGAAATTTAGGGCACTAGTGTCAGGAAACATTCTTCCACAATAAATTGAAGTGAAATTTGAATTAACTTTCTTGTAATAAAATGATATCATTTACTAGATAAATTGTTTGTTTATGCTAAATGGGAAATTTTTATTTAAATAGCTAAAATTTCAAAAATTTATCCTTTGTATTGAAATAATGCGTCAGACGTGGGCATCGGAATATGGAATTTTTTACTTTTAAATTTGTATTTAAATGGCAATTAAAAATGTAGTTGGAAATGATTAAGTAAATCAAGATCCCCCCCTTCGTTCGTTTGTGGTTAGAAATAGCGATAAATGTTCAAAATAAAACGTGGCATCTGATTAGCAGCTTAAATACATTCGTAGTTCAAAGGCTTAAACAAAAATTTGTCTAAGAGGATTAAACACTTAGTTTCTTATTTTGATAAAATAGTAAATCTTTCAATGAAACACTGAATATTATTTTTACTGTTTTTACCAATGAAAAACAATTATTTCTTCAGCTTCAACTAGTTTAATACTATCGACTAAAAAACGTTAATTCTGTTTGCTGCCGACTTTAAAAATCAAGTTCATCTGAATTTAGTTCAGAGCTTCAGTTTTTCAAAAAAGGCCATGAAGAGACAATGTAGAATATGTTGTTAATTTTAACATTTCAAGGATTTTTTAATGTTTTAAACGTGAGAATTATTCGATGAAATATTTTAGATTTGATTCGGCAGTTTGGAAAATATGAGTTGCAAATTTTCTCTTAATAAAGGGATTTGTTATCCGCTTATATAATCGAGGCTTCGTACTAAATGAATATTGGAGTTAAATTGATGATTTTAAATTAAGCTATAAACACTTATTCTTAGGAGTATTTTGAAACTTTTGTGGAAATATATAAAATGCCCGTGCAAGTAATTTATGATCCATTAAAAAATTACTTTATTTTACATCGAAATTATTTTTAGTGCTGATGAATTCCAAAATAATAAAAAGATTTTGTTGTGTTTTTTTTATTGTATGCAAAATACCGATTACTAAGAGAAGCATCTTCTGTCATATTTTCTGAAATCTTTTCCGTATGATTTTGATGCTACTTTATACATTTCATAAATAATTAATTCATCGCGCCTAAACATGGATAAACTAAATTAAAACTTTACATAAAGTTGGCCTTCTTTTAAATCTGAAATCAGTTTACAGATATTTATCTGACCAAGCCTTGGTACTAAATTGAAATTAAGTTTTAGATGCTGCAATACGTGCTTTAATAAAGAAACTGCATATTTTCATACAGAAAAATTGCTCTGTATAGGAAGTAAAGCATTAAAAGTAGTATCGGGAGCAACTAATCTACAGTACTATCGCAAAATACCCATTAGCAATACTACGATATTTCACGCTATTGCTAGGCATTCAGATTATCGAACAACATTGTGAAGATATCGTGCAATATCTTGTGCCAATAGAGTAACAATTTATGAAGTAAGTTTCAAGGGGCTTTTAATATATTATCTGACGCTGAAGCTATTTGACTCGCGTCTTTGATTCATTCCTACTTTCTAATAAGATGACTTCTTCTCCATTATTATTAAGAGATAGTAGAAAAGGCTGATCTATTAAAAAGATCCGAATCACAGGCATAAGTCATGACAATGAACGTGATAAAAATATCATTGAGATGTGAATTATATCTTGTTATAAAGTATTAAAAATAACACTTAACCTTTTTTTTTTTTGAGAATTTTGGTATTTTAAATTATAAAAGTACACACTTTTCCAAATTAAATAACTTCTAATCCATAAATTGAAATTCAATACCATATACAAAATAAACATAATTCATGTTAATACATTATAAAATCTTTAGATTAGAAAATAAAGCTATTTTGAGAATAAATAAAGAAATAAGTTTTTATTCACCCTACAATTCTACTCTTCAGAATAATTTAATCGATCCTTTCACTTTTTTAACGCTATAAATAACATCAAAATATTTCGCACATTTCATTATATAGGTATACACGAATGAATTGTAGAATGCAAATGACGAAGCAGCTAAAAGATGGAAAATAATTGCATCAACTAAGTTTTAAAAAAAACATCCTTAAAATTTCAGAAACAGAACATTCAGATTTTTACTATTGTATCACACTATATTCCTTCCCTACCCAGAATTAAGATTGGTATATTTTTTGCATTTTCAAGAGTTTCTGACAATTATTAAAATTTCTTAATAGATTGTTGATATTTGTAGATAAATTTAGTCCAACTATTTTTGAATTACAGCTGAAATCTTGTTTTTTATATTGAGTTTTCGATTTTAATAAATTCTTTAAACGATTAGTACGTAATATTGAAGAATATCTTTGTGAAGTTTTTCGATATTCTAAATGCAGTTTTACATGAAATATCATGAAGGTATTATAGCTATATATAGAGCATATTGGAATAATAGTGCAGTTACGAAAGGTCTCTCATAAAAAACATCTCTTACATCCATTCGATGCTTTAGAAGTAAAACGCACAAGTTGAAAATGAATTATCCGTTTTTGTCTCCGATGTCTCCCTTCAGGCACCATATAAGATGGTATATTATTTTGACGTTTGATCTCTCTGTTTTAAAAAAATTTCGATTATTAAAAATACTTACAATATTGTAAGAAGATGCAGTTTAATTTTTAGAAGAAATTCAATTCAAATCAATTATATGTTTCTATTTTTCGAAGCAATAAACATGTCTTTGTATTAGATGAGCAATTCTGAATAGAATTACTTTTCGGAGGGTAAAGAGTTAAATGCTACTTATTTATCTGTTGAGGAACGAAATCATATGATAAGTGAAGTGATTGCATACATATAGTGACTTGAAAAGACAACTCTTCATTAAACAAATCGTTCGTTTCTTCAGATAATTTAACTTTTTCAATGATTCCTTGAGGAATATGATTTAAATATTTCTTTAAATCTATAAACATGTACACTCTAACTTTTTTTTACCGAAATAAAAAATCAAACATTTAAAACTCAACCCGAAAATTGGAAAATCGAGCGAAAAATGTGCTTTAAAAATAAAATAAAAAAAATAAAAACTAAAAAAAGCTTTTATATATCAAAATAAAAGTTCAAACTGGCTACTGATGGCATCGTGACAGGTTCTTACTCGAGGGATCATTTTATCGGCTACTTTCTTGAGTGCAGAAACTGAAATGGTATGGAGGTTGGACAAGGATGCTTTGAATGTGTTCTTGAAGATCAATTATCGTCTGCAGATTATTCGACAGCGAGACAAGTGCTTTCTCATGAACTCGTTTCCTTATTCCTTTTTATGTCTTTTATTACGAATATCCAGAATCGATTAAGCTCTCTAGGAGCCCTTAAATGATGGAATTAGGTGATACCCCAATTCTCCTTCCCAGTATTCAGTATAAAATATTATTAATGGTTTTAATTTAATCTCTATATAGGTAGTTTTAAGTAACAAATTCTGGCAAATTGAAATGACAAAACATTTAATTGCATATTAGTTTCAGGATATTTTTTTTTACAGTATACTGTGTATAAAAAAATTGTTCAGTTAAAATGTAAAAGTAATATTAGACAGTATATAGTAAGAAAATTGTAAAACTTTTATTATCACAATCTAATTAGTATTTAATTACAGAAATGAATATTTTTAAATTATAACGCATCATTTTTTTTTAGAATTATAATATAATATGATATAGAAATATGCAAATGTTAATTAATTGGGAATGTTGGTGGAATAATGTTCCAAAATTTAAATAATGATTTTAATTTGAACAAATCTGAATGCACAATCTTTATAATACAATGGCAACACAAAATTAGATTAGTCTGAAAAAAAAAACACAGAACAAAAAACTATCGAGTGCTAAAGTCTCGGGATCCGAAGCAATTGTCCACTTCGCCTATTTAATAATCTACTCCTGTGAATATAAATAATAAGCATTCGCTATCGAAAAGTGAAAACCATGGCTGTTTTACGAATTCTCCTTTCCATCTAGAAAGCAGATTATTATTGCCGTGGTTGTCATGGTTATTGTTTACGTAGTATCCCTTAAATAAACTGATCACTCCGCATGCAGTTTCAGATCGATAAGTTGCAGTGTTGATGCGCGCGCTACTTCGTGGTTGTGTTTTGATAATCTGCACTGCGATAACGCAAAGTATTAAAAGAGTGTATGAAAAAAATGTAAAATTTCTGAATGAAATTTTATTTTTTTAAATTTAAAATGTGACAATAAGAATCTTGCAAGTTGTGTTTTAATCACACAAGAGCCAAATTGCGCTATGCTGTGCCAAACATATGACAAATAATATGGACACATGATAATATCACAAAAAAGAAGAATTTTGGAAAAATGTTACATTTTAAAAGCCACATTCCAAACATATTAAATTTAAATTATTTGAAGATAAAAAAAATCTAGGATATCAGATCTTTAAGGTAAATGCATATTTAAAGAAATAGCATACAACAGGGAAAAAAAAGTCTAATATATTTTGATTACTAACACAAAAAATTATTTTTTTTATAACAGTTCAGTACATATTGATAAATAATTTAATTTTAGTAATAAAGCTCGTGGAAAGAAATCTTTCTGATAAATCGATTTCCTCTTTGCTTTGACAAATGTAATTTTTAATAACATATCTTTTTCTCAAAAAACTTTATTTTACTTTTGATGAATGCCTTGAGGATTATTGATTTTTTTAGAATGAAGTAGAATTAGTAAACGGAAAAGTTTTTATTAAAATTTTGATAAAAGTGCGTCTTTCTAGTACAAGGATGTTACTTTTTCTCTCGTCTTCTTACTAAATTTTTCTACATGGAACGTTTTTAAATATTCAGGATTAAAACAAACTATTTTAATAGTAATAAAAGTTATTGTGATTATTATATATGTATTTACGTACGTACATACATACGTATATATGCATGCATGCATGAATGCAATGATATATGGCATCACTGTAAACGTGCATGTACAGAAATTATACACATTTTGAAGCGATGCATGCATGTTTCGAAGGGATTTACAGATGCATCGTCGGATGGTTCATGTTTTGAAGCTATGCATGAACGTATACATGCATAACTAAATGTATGAAGATATGTCTACATATATATATATACGCATGCATGCATACTAGGGTGTTCCTCAAAAATCAACTTTTAAAATTTTTATAGGGCATCTTTCCGTTTTGGTGTTTCCTTTGATGTTTTTTACAATATTTTAATATTTTTAGAACTTAATTATCAAATAATTTTTGAATTTTAACGAAATGCTGGATTCCTTATGATAGACACAATCCAGTTATCAATTTGTAAATAATAATAATAATAATTACAACAATCCCGGTAATGTTTACAATAATGAGTTTCGAATTATATTGCAGATTAAAAACCAGATAACAATGGTTTAAAAAATCCGCTTTTATTACTGTACCAAAAAAAAAAAATTGTTGCAAAAATACTGTTGACAAAACCATGAAATGTTGAAAACAATACTATAAAGAAATTATGCCACGCTAAATGAAAAAGAAAATAAGCAAGAAAATTCTTAAATTTTTATTAAAAATTAAAAATGCATTATAAATGTCATTTAAATTCCTTAGAGCATTTCTATCATCACGCCATACAATCGGGATTTAATTTCAACCTCCATATTTTTTTATTAAAATTTTTTTACTTTATACTATGTTGAAGAAAGAATATTAAAAAAGCTTTTCATTATATTTTAAACAAAACCATTGAGGATTTATTGTCTTTTATTGGTAGAACTATAATATTGATGCGAATTTACTTTGGATCATGATATATCATAAATAAGAATTCATATGATAAAACGTTTGATATCAACTAAAATGAGAACTACAAAATATTACTATAAAATTTAAGTGGATACGCTGAATTAAACCATAGTAAATGATTTATTCAATTTTAAAGGTCTCAATATGTTTGTTATAAAGCTTCATGGAAGGCAATATTTCCTTTTATTTATAGTCTCTTTATATTCCTTATACATTAAATCTTTATAAAAAAAACTATGATAATGCCTATAAAAATATTTATTTGTAGAAACTTGTAACAGGAATGAACTCCATGTATTGTAATATCTCAATAATATGAAATATTTCAATGTGAAACGAATTGAATTGAAGTTAATTACCCGGTTAAAAAGTAAAAATTCATTTAATAAATATGCAACACAACATCAAAAAACAAAAGTAATTATATCGACATTCAAATAAATGAGTTGCTAGTTTTCTTATTTAGATCTATTTTTCCGGTTACCATATTGGATTCAATCTTTTCAATAACCCAGTCAATTTTATAAAATCCTGAGAAAAGTTAATAAAATTCTTAGCGCTTTTAACGACTTAATTTTTAAAAAAAAAATTAAAAACTGTATTTTGATTAGAAATATTATGTGCCTTGAAAGTTAAACAGCAAGAAGTAAATGGGAAAATGTAGGTTGAAATGATGCAAAGCAAAAAGAGAAATTATATATATATATATATATTATATATATATATATATTTGAAATTCATCAATATTATAAAATGGCAAATTTAATTTTCAGTGTATTTTTCTACTTAATACAGACATCGCGCATAAAAGTTGTGAATAAATTGTATTTTATTTGCTTTGATTTGTCCATATGAAAAACAACAGAACACTATCAACAATACAGCATTACGCTAATATTTCCGAAGTTATTGCGGATTGCTGAATTAGTTAAAACAAAAATTTTTATGCTTATAAAAGCTATAAAAATGATTTCTCTAAAATGTATCAACAGGAGTTTAATAATCCAACTAAAATTTCTCTTTCGATTGAAATAAAACATAAAATGCAACGCAGGACTAGTGGTCCAACTTGATTTTTCGTTGCTGCCAAATAACTGCGAAATGCTCGGTTGTCGCTCAGTTGATGAAATGATGCAAGGCAAATATCAAGCCAAGAGACATTCTGTATGGATAAGAGGGCAAAATAAGCTTTTGCCTTGTTATAACTGAGCATTATTTTAAAAACAAATCCCTAAAACTGAATCGACTAATTGAATTCTATATCTTCACAATTGTCGTTTCAACAATATAACTTTAAAAGTAAGAATATATATCATTGCATCTTTTAAAATCGCATTCTCTTCATAATGCATTTATCTCTGCACTTTTAGTAGGATCTGAATTACTCTCCGAATGACAACAACGAATAAATATGGTGATTCCAAGAAATATTACTTGCTCATACGAAAATTTATGTCCTGTTGATCCATGTATTTCTTCTCCTGGTAACATACTCTCGCAATGAATTCGTGTAGGAAATGCAAACAAAGGTCTATCATCGACATCAGAAAATGAGAGCCGAAGAAGAACCTTTACGAAATTACTTCTGGAATCACGTCTCTTTAAAGAAATCGAGCAGGAAACCTTACCCTGCTCTGTAAATTGTCGAAACAAAATCCGTAATCTCCACGACGTTGGTAAATATTGGCATTTAGTTTGGTAATCTTGTACAAAACTCCATGGGTGTACGGCAGCAACAGGGAACGAATAGTAAATATTATGACCATCAGGTTTCCTTTCTTCAACAGCTTTGACTGCTATACCATTTGATGCCATGTTTGAAAACTTCTTAATTGGAAATGTATTCTATTTAATTTCACTATTGGGATTATTTAATCCAAAAGTTAAATGCAAAATAAAATCGTAAAATTTTAGCTAGACTAAGTCATTGTTGCATGTTTAAAATTACCCGTTTGATGACATACTGAAATGCATTTTATGCTTACTTCTAAGCTGCAAAAACACAAAATAACATTTTTTTTTCTCGCCAAGAAGGTGCATGATACCCACTTGGCGACATTCTTTAAAAATGTGACAGTTAAAATTTTTCAACTAATTGTGTTTTCTGGAGATTTCACATGAAGTGTGCCTTTTCCCTTTCTAGCATACGAAGTATTGTAATCGTCAAAATATTCAAACTTGATATTTGATGAATCTCCTTATTTCAGATCACCTACATTTTTTGTATGATGTCTGTGTGTGTGTGTGAACCTGATACTCAAAAATACTTTCAGCTAGACTGATAAAATTTAGTATAAGTTATTTATACCAAAATTTCCAGAATTCTTTCAAATTTTAAAGGAAATCTATTCTCAAGAAGTCTGTCTGTCAGGTGTTCGATTACAAGTGAACTCCATAGTTAGAAAACACAAAGAGCTAGACGGATAAAATTTGATACACAAGTTTAGCATCTAAAATATAGCTACTTATCAAATTTTGAATCAAGTCGGTCAAACGATTGTCCATATATAAGTCTGTACTTTGCATGCATATAAAGGTAATAATTCATAAACATAAAGGCTTAAATAAATGAAATTCTGCATGTGATCTTGTGACTACAACTGTAGTTTCAAGTCAAATTTTGGTTCCAAACGGTCAGAAAGAAGGAACCTAAAATACATAATAGTATATTAGATTCATTTCATAGATCTATATTTCATAACTATAGTTCGCCGTTGCTATGCAAGGTATTCACGTCATTACCCAAGATCCACAATTACCTGTATTGCAGAGTGTGCGAGAAAGTTTCGGAGAGATCACTCCCACTGATTTGAATAAATTCCATAAGGAAAATTACTTGTACCAAATAGTTCTTAAGAAGCGATTTCTGAAATTTTTCTATAATTTCTTCAATCATTATCCATAAAACTCAAAATCATTTCTCCTTTAAAAGTTTATATGTGCGCGTTTATAAGTAGAAGAATTGTGGTTAACGTAATTAAACGAATTTATCAACCTAGTATTTGACGAGTTTAATATCTTATTTTTCTCTCATAATTTTCTCAAGTGTGTCAATTTTTTTATACATATTGCTGTTCATATTTCATTATCAGCTGTATATTTAAAAATTTTGTATATTCTGTATTATTTATCAAGTTAGTTAGAATCGATTAGATGAGATTAGAGACTTTTTAACCATACCTAGTTCACAAGAATTATGTTAAAAAATAAGTTGCATTTCTATTGACGATTTTAATTGTACAGTTCTTAATGTATTAAAAATATATGCCAAATTAACATGCGTATTTACAAATAATTCACTTAAAACAAAAATTTCAGTATCTTTATTAAATTAAAACTTACGTTGTGGTAAAAATATATCCATAAGTTGGAACAAATCTTGAATAAAGTTCCATGAGTTAAATACAGATTAATTTGTGCTATCAAATTTTTTCAGAGCTAGTTATGAAAGAAATCAATATCGTACATTGCACCATCAGACTAAAACTGTGGCTTTATTAAGGCAGCTAAGATGTGTCCCCGTCGCTTGCCTCTGTTCAAAGTTATAAGGTTTTCTAAATCGTTCTCACGTGCTTTAAAACGAGACGTTAATTATAACTAAAAACAGCTCAGCATGTACTACATAAAAAAAATTACTACCGCATAAAACATTTCATTATTTAAAATCAGCAACATTTTTATATTAATCAAGTTAGAATAATTTTAATAATTTTCATAAACAGGATCTGTTTCTAAGCATTTATAAAGAAATTAATTGCGAAGATGGCAACAAAATAAATATTCAAGATGAAAGAATCTTTATAATAATCTACGAAGAAAATAATCTATTTTCATTAAAAATTAGATTTAGGATGTTCTCAAAGAAAACTGATGAAAAATATACAAAAAGTCTTATATATTACAAGAAAAAGCAAATTTAAACAGAATTGACTTTGGCCACTTCTTTAATAGTCACGTTTCTATTGAATGTGCCAATAAGTTTTCTTTACTGACAGTTGATTTCTCGCAATGCTCACCAAAATGTTTTGTTCGAAAAATGTTTGCTAAGTTTGTACATGGCTTTACAATCATCTATGAGTACACAAAGCTTCACGCTCTGATCATATCTTAGACTAATATTTTATCTGATAATTCGTTGTTTAATTCAGAAAAAATGCACATTTTATGATAAGTTACTAAAAGCTACAGGGAGGCCCAAAACGTAAATTTCAAATAAATTTCGAGTTCGATTTTTTTTTTTTTATGATTACAATAATACTTTTTCTGTACTTCGTATACAAGAAAGTAAAAATGATTACAAAGGTTTATTTTATAATACTTGATAGAATGCCATGTTTTCGCTTTTACAGAAGACAAATATATTCTTGTTTGGGTCAAGAATGCTGTAAAAGCCATGGCATCAGTATGATGTAGGGATTGCAATACCGGGATACCGAATACCGGTATTTTGAACCATTTGTACAATTTTGTAATACCGGTATTCACAAGTTTAAATACCGCTTTTCGGTATTTACTAAAAAATTTTAAAATTGTGTCCACTATATGTTTAGGGATCGCGAACATAGCAAAATAGTATACGTTTTTGTTTTTATGTCTCCCTAACGGGCGAAATTAATTAGCTAATTAATTACTTAAATTTAAATTAGCGAAACATGGGTTATCCCTGAAAGAAGATATTGTATCCATAACGACTGATGCAGCAACAGTTATGATAAAAGTTGTAAAGTTTATTAGTGCATATCAGCAATTGTGCTATGCACATGGAATTCAGTTAGGAGCAATAGATGTATTAGACCAAAAAAAATAAAAATAAAATAAAGAACAGAAGAATCCAAATGCTGTGGATATAGAAACTTCGGATTCCAACTTTGAAGAGAATGAGTGAGAGTGATATTGACAATGAAGATAATGACAATGTAATTGTTCAAGAAGATATTGCTAATGAGGATGAAATATTAAACCATCAAGAATTGCTTCCTATAATTTTTAAAGTTCGAAAAATTGTTAAGATATTTAAACGTTTCTCTATAAAAAATGCCATATTACTAAAATATATACTAACTGAAAATAAAACAGAATATATGTTAATATTAGATTCTAAAACACGTTGAATGCTCCTAATGAGGGAACGATTTTTGAAACTGAGAAATCCAATCCAAAAAGCAATAATCGACCTAAACCTGTAAATTAATTTTTCAGATAGTGAATTAGACTCAATATCCAGAACTGCATCAGCTCTACTTCCAATAAAACTGATTGTTGAGGCATTATGTCAGAGAGATTCTAATTTATTAACAGCTAATGTAACAATAAATTTCATGTTGCATTCACTGAAAGAACAGCACGCATCACTATCTGAAGAATTATATATTACATTGAAAAATCGCACAGAAGAAAAGCATACCGAAATAGAAAATGTCTTATGGTATTTACATAATTATAATGATTTTAAAAATGAAAATGAAAAAGAAGAAAAGAAAATAACCAATTCAAATCTGATTAGGCTTAGAGTCAATTTTCTTAGAATTTTTTACCCACAAACCTATCTACATTCCTATCCACATTATTCGGTTCAGTTATCGAAGATTATGATGACACTAATGTCAATAGTGAAAAGAAATTGTCTCTTGAACAAAAATTTCATCTAATCAAAATACAATACAGAAATCAGCTATATCCAAAACAACCCGATGAGAAATCGATTTATTTGAAAATGAGGGATTTAGAGGTAAATTCTTGAAAAAAGCATACCTCGCATTGCTAACAGTACCACCAACTAGCGTAGATGCAGAAAGAGCGTTTTCGGCAGCTGGTAATTTTTACACAAAATCGTTTTTCAGGCTTAATGACAGTACAATTGATGCATTATGTTTTTTAAGATCCCATTTCAAAAATCTGCAATACTACCACAGATTGAATAGTGATATTTACACTTTTTTTATGATTAAATAAGATGTTTTTTTACTTTTTGATGATTCATTATATACTGTTATAATCTATAAGTTACAAATTATTTTTTGTGATATTTACACTCTTATAAAACTGGCAAATAAAACAAAAAAAAAACACCTGTGTTTTCTTTATTTTTCTAAAATTTCTAATACCGGTATTAAAACCGGTATCAAGATCTAAAAAATACCGAATACCGGTATTGAAATTTTGGTCCGATATTGCAATCCCTAGTACAATTGCTTTGGTACTTTGTTTTTTAACATGCTTTTATTTTATCAATCATTTGGAGGCGGGGGTGGGCTCCCCAAAAAAGTATCTGAACATGAATTAAATTTCTGTGAAAAAAATATCCCCCAAACTTTAGTTTTCTTCATCTTTTTCTAAAATGTATGGTTGTATGGAGAGTTCGAAGTAATATTCCTAATGAAACGCATATTTTTACTGAAAAATATTGCACTATTTAATAAAGGTATATATATCTGACTGTGATAAAAATAAGAAATTATTTATTTTAACCTCTTGCGATATAAATTAATTGGTAGGAACATGCATAGTGGCATACAGTGTACGTCATTATAGCACAAAAGGATCAGTGACAAGGTTAAAATTTGAAAATAGTTTTAAAATATTGCAACGCAGCTTTTAGTAAGGAATTTATGATCACTGCTGGGTTTACTTATATTGGAAAATAGAACGGATACATTAAAAAATCAATTTCTCACATTATCAATATTATTTTATTGCCGATATTTAAAGAAATATCTCTATCTAAACACCCATCTAGAATCAGAACTCCATCAAGAGAAAGCTAGAAACCGTTAATTAAAATAAAAAGAGTTAAACTAAGCATAATTTAACTAAGCGATCAAAAATGTAACACTAAATAAAATTGGAATTTGTATCCTGGAAAGCATATAAAAAAATTGTCAAAGTTTGGGCTATATTATTAAATCAATAGGAAACGCATTAAATAAGAACTTATGTCTGACCATGAATATCGTTATTCATCAAACAAATTATTCTATGTAGTTCTGCTATTATGAATTCATATTTCATTAAATTATTCTGTATACTTTATCTGGTATATTCTCTTCTTTTACGTATATCACTGGTCTGTTTCATTCGGTCTTTGCATTTATAACCCCATGTTTTCATAAAATTGATTCGTATCTTTATGCCTGACCTATCTTTCAATTTTTCGTATTGAATTACCTATATATTGACAAATGATAGCATATACATGATAAAATGTTGCAATTGTATAAAGCATTACGATAGCATATGAATAATATTAAAATTCATCAAATCTTTCACGCATAATAGCAGGCAAATAACATTACGGCAAAAAACACATTTTTAAAATACAAAAGAAATTTGAAGTTCAGTTTACTCACAAGACCATTCCTGCTTAAAGCATATTAATATACACAAACGAAAATAGCAATTGAAATGAAAAAAGTGGATACTCTACTTTTATTTTCAATTATTGTATAAAATCTTACTTTCATTTCCGATTTTAAATTATCTGATAATAATTGAAGATAACTGCAGAAAATCATAAATGTTAAAAAAAACCGCCATAACAAATCATTTAACAATTACAAATACAGTATACATATGAAAAAGACCCAGCTTTACATTATTTCTTCAGATAATGCTCTTTAATTTACATGGCTTTCTTACTTGGTTTTGTTACAACATTTAATATGCACGATAACCTTCAGAGCTGATACTAAACATCTCGATTCTCTAACACATCCTTGCATCGCATCACCATCTCCAAAATAACCATGCAAAAGTTCTTGTGAAAAACGCACTAAACGATTATTGGCATCTAGAAACGATAAGAATACAAATACTTCCACTCTGTTCGAATATTTCCCGAGATTCATTCTGATTAAATTAATGCAAAGGGAAAATTCAAATGAATCTTTCTGATATTCATAAACAACCTCCAGAGCCCATGAAGTTGGCAAGATGCTACAATTGGTTTTACCATTTAACTTCAAGGGACAGGATCGCATATTAGTAAAGTCCACAACTGGCAGTATAAAATAAATAGAATGTCCTTCCTCACTCTCTTCAATCATTCCGGGATTCCTTTCCTGTATTTCAGCCATCTTCGAGATAATCAGTATTTACTGATTAATAGCATGCAGCAAGAAGAATTAAAACATTATGTACCTTTCCTCAATAATGAGATGTTTTGATTCTGAAAAAAGCAAATGCTTAAGCAGCATTCACAAAAAGTTAACTCTTGCGACGCAACAGAAGGTCACGCCTACTGTTTGTTTCAGGATCCCGAGACTAGCACTTTTCGACGATTATAATTCGCTAAGGGAGGGTAAGCAGAAAGATGGCCTGTTATTACACCTACTACTTCCACGAATAATTTGAGCTCACCCTATATTAAATGTAAATATCTTCTCCATTAATCTTTTCTCTCACCCTTTTTTTTTTGACAAAATAAACACCCTCTGACGCATGCACAAAAGCACGGTGGATTTTCGAATTCGAAAATCCCCTAAGGAAAATCATATGACCTCGATGAGATAAGGATTTGTCATTGTTCCAATCAAGTTGTCTCAACTGTTAGCTTTAAGACAACAGCATAAAAACAGCTATTGCGCGCAAAAATTTGGTCTTGTGTGAACACACCTTTATTGACGAGTGAAGATATTACAGAAAGGTCAAAGTTACGTTCCATTCCATAATTAAATTGAGAATTATTAAGAAACTTCAGAACGTGTTTCTTATTGATATATACATAACAAGTAATCGGTTTATGTTAAAAAAATTACTTAATAACAGGAAAATAACCCTAAATATTATAATTGATAACTTTGTTTTTCGTCTTTCTCAGTGGTGGTTAACAACAGAATTTTTTTTCTCTTTCTTATTAGGTATTGGCTGAACTTTTTGTGTATGTGTCTTATCTTTCAACAAAACTCTAGTTAAAAGATATTTCTTCAATTCAATTATTTCGAGTTCAATTATTTCTTCATTTTTTTAAATCTTTATCTTTGATAGGATTCAAAATTGCGATCTTGTTCCAAAACAGCCGTTCAAAACGGAACTTTAATATAACAATAAATTCTGCAGCAAAATTGTTTAAATATTGCAAAATCAATGCTCAATCTATTTTTAAGCATAAATTTGTCGGACATGAAGGGCGTGTCACTTTAATAGTCTTACATATATTCTGTTCATTGTATACATGAACATTTCTAATGTCCTATGACATCACAGCGCTATATCAAACGTAATTGTCCAGTTCAGCTTTCTTTTAACTTTCGTGGTACTGTAACTTCACTTTTTTTCCCCCGTCTTGCAAATTACGGATATTAAACAGAATCCTTTTTCCTTAATTTTCAACAATGAAATTAAATTATGCGATTCAATAATCGATAAAACAATGAAAATAGTTTAAATTTCAGGGCAACAGTGCAATTGGTTGCTAAAAATTCGGAGAAAACTATTTTTAAAAAATCGCCACAATTCAAGAAAAATTTGCGTAGCTCTTAAATTAGCATCATTATAAAGATAGTTATTTAAATTTTTAAACAGCTTAAAAATCATTTTCGTGCAATAATATTTTCGTAAGCTATCGCAGAAGAATCCACAAAATGCTGGTTAACTTTAATTAAGATTTAAAAGAAAGAAATCGCTCGGAGGTACGCACTAATGAATCTAACAGTGAGGTTGAATTTCGAAAACTGAGGATTCTCGTCTCGAAATGGTTCAAATAGACACAATGGGCATTAAATCTGTTGTATTGAGCTTATCTTCCCCGCTTCATTGTTTTATGGATGTCAAATTTCGTTTTGTTTAGTTCAGTTGTACAATAATAATGTATCGTTTTGAAACAAGACGAGGACTATTTTGTGAGAAATCATGTAATATTAAACATGGTTAAACGACAAGAGTGATACTTGTGCCATCTATCTTTTCTCCAGACTTCCAAAACATATCAATAGGAGAGCATTTGATTTTCTTTGATTTGATCTGCACCAGGAAAGTGTCACCGTATACTTATCGGATATTTTGTAGATTCTGGTTTCGATCCTTCCATCATTCGGTCCTGAAGTCTAGCTCTACTACAAAACTACTGTGGCCCATGATGTCAAGCAAGAAGGTTGCGATGCCAAGCATCGTCTTTGTGATTTCCTCATGCTCCGAAAAAAAAAAAAAAAAAAAAAAAAAAAAAAACGTCACTAAAAGCATCATGTATCTTAAAAATCATACATTATTGTGGAACAAAGAATTTCTTTAAAAATAATAAGATATCACATCTAAATATCATTGCTGACTAAATATATCTTATGTTGATTTTTCATTCCATGGCTATTTTTAATCAAGAAATGGGTTCGAAAATAGTTTTGATGTTGCACAGGATTGGTTTCAAAAATATGAAAGAGTTTACTCACTTAGGTAACTATTACATTTCCCAGAGCCCAATCTCAATGAGCATTTGTAGGATAAAACTGAAAGAGCCATCGGATATCTAGATCCACAACCATTCATTTCACTCTTTCTTGGAATACTATTCAGCAAGCATGGTTCAACATTTCATAAGCAATCATATTAACATATCATGATTTCATACAAGAATTAACTTTATATTAAAGGATTCCAAACACATTATTAACAAGGTAATTAGATAAAATAACCAGTCAGTATAAAATGAGTTTCTTATCCATTGAATATTAGATACTTCAACAATTTAGGTGAGGTCAGAGTATTTCAGTATAAATATTTCAGTATATTTGGATACTTAAATCTAATTGTAGACTGTTAAAGAACGATGTTGTTATGAAGAGAGAAAAAAGATTTTTCAATATAACAATAGTAGTAACCGAGAGAGAAAGCGCGGCTCTTTATGGAGCCTTACAATCAGCTTTGCATTTTTAAAACGATGCCTTCTGTATAACGACAGAAATTAAAGAAAAAATTAAGTTATCGTTTTATAAAAAACCTATCTTGTTATACGATTTGTTTTTATATCTAACGGTTTAGAAAGTAGCTACTTAGTCTCGATTAGAGCGACCACTTTGTAGATATAAACAGAGATAATCCTGTAAATTGCTTCAAGAAGCAAGATTAATTTAACTGAAAGTAAGATGATAGAAACTCTTCCTTAAAAACTCGAATAAAAATCCCGTTCTTCATTCATAACTTGTTTCTTTCCTCCTGAGGTATAAATCTACAAAAGCAGCGCTCTTATTCTTGACATATTGCTGCTCCTATAAGCCTTCTCTTTTAAACCGAGTTTAACAAAAACTAGTGAAGACAATACAGAAATCTCCAAGTCAACAGAAAACATTTAATTTTTTTAATACAGATCTTAGCATTTCTACAAAATGTCAGCAATTTAAAAAATCTTTTCACATTTAAATATATAAAAACATTGCAGGAACTCGAAATTCAGCCAAATAGTTTCAACTAAACCTCCGACTAATGCATTCATACTATAGTTTCAATAGAATCAGGAAATATATAAATGCATTATAATTTGGAAAACAATGCTTTGGTATTATCACCAAAATCTTCACCAAGCAAGGTGACTTGCTTGTTGATCCCAACATTCATCTCCGAATGGCAAAAACGAACAAGTGTAAAAATATCAATCATTATCTCTTTTTCAAGCAAAAGTTATTATTTCAGCAATGAATCCTTGTAGTTCGTCACCAGATAGCATATTGTTCCTGTCAAAAGTTTCAACATTAAGAAGAAGATGATTTTCATGAGAAAATGAAACCCGAAAAACTACATTCACAGGCTGGTTCACAGAATCCTTTCTTTCTAAAATAAATGAACAGGAAACTTTTTCACTATGTGACGCATGGCTGAATGTCATTTCATACCTCCATCTAGTTTCGAGGATTTGAGATTGTGTCTCGTAATTCTGGAAAAAGATCCAGTTTCGTGCTTCAGCTAGGTTGTTCACATGTATGATATGGATGGCACTCACATGAGAAGGTTCCTCTCCTTGAATGATAACAAGTTTCTCTTTTTTGTCCTCAGCCATCTTTCAAAACCTTTCTCTGTCATGTTTGTATGAACTAATGTTTAGAAAGAAATTGAAAGATAATTTCTACTTAATTCAATAAAGATAAGAAAATTCGCTTCTAGAAAATAAAGCAGTGCAATGTCCAAGGCAATCAATGCCACAGTTATCGCATTTCGCATCCATGAAAAAACTGTAAAAGTTCATTTTCGTCTAAACCCTTCTTAAAGTAATTTATCTAATTCCATAAGGTCTAATACTGTAGCCAGTCATGTCGCACCATCAAGATTACGTGACCTACCATCGAACAGCTCATTTATGTTTGCTATAGTATCTAGTAAGTACGAATTAAGCACGTCATTTTATGTGGTATAGATCGAAACTAAATGAAAATTCAACTAGAATAAATGGTTCTAGGCTCTTTAACTGGAATATCTCTTATTATGACGACTTAGGTGGCAGGTGCATGTTAAATTCGATTTCGATAATCAAGTGTCCACCCTCAAATTTAATTGTCACGTATTGAAACATCTTCCATGAAGCAAAAGCAACATTTTTATGTTTTCACATCAGTTTTCATATTTCTTCAAATCGTAAACTGATGAACAAATCTTTTCTGTGAACCACATTAGCTTTGTGATAAGTCGGTTAGACCGGAAGATTTAAAGTTAAAATCAGATTCCATTAAAAATGTCTTTAAGTGAGGTCGATACAAATTATATCCGACATCGAAGATTAAATATCCTGCCTCTGGTGTTGAACGTAATCTTGGAGAGAGGTTGTCGACTTATTTATCAAAATGACTGACCACGATTGAAAATTAAGTGGATCTTCCCAAAATGTCCCTAGTGTTTCAAAATGGGGCATCATTATAATTAAACTTTTCTGAGCAATTTATAAAATTCATTTATTCTTCGTCATAAGGACTTTTCATTCTATCCAGAATTCTTTCTATCCTTAATTACACAAATACCTTTATTTCTTTACCTACATTTTTACTCCATTTTCTTTCAAATTACCGTATAAATCAATTTATTATAAATTTTAATAAATAATAAACACGACTGTTCTTGAATTAAATGGTTCAGTTAAATTGACGCTCCTCTTTAAAACAACACAAAGGTAAATTTTTGATATGCCTCATGTCTCTAAGCATTTGAGTCTCGGACCTGTGATCTCAAAGCGGAACTCTACTACTGTGATACCACGGGTGAAATGAAATTATAAAACTCGAGAACACTTATCTTCAGTTTTAAGCATACTCTTTACAACAAATGTTAAAGGAAGCAAAAGCTACTACAATTCTTCGTGCAAGGTCTGAATTTTAGATATGCAGGTAATTTAGAAGTATCTCCAGAGAAATTCTAAGAATTAATTCTTTAACAAAGAAAAAAGGAACGTGTCTACAACGGATATGGAGTCAGGTTTTTTCCCCCATGAAATCGGAATTTTGCAGCAGTTTACAATTGAAACCATCAGATGGTTTTGCAGTAATGGAATGGCACTTTACCAAAGACAATGAGTAAAGTAATGGTTCACAAGTCCAGTGTGCTGTATCAGCAGCATAACTGCGAACTAATACTTTTCATAGCAGTGAACTACATTTTTAATGATTTTAGACAACAAATGTTCAGAAATTATTACTCCTAATCTGGCAAGTATATTCCTTAGCATTCGCAAGCTATTACTCTATTCATCTTATGAGAAGTATCACTCTAATGACTCAGAAACATCCTATGGCTCCAATTGTAAATTATGACGCCAATAAATCTTAATTTCATATAAAAATGCAGCTGTATTTTTTCTATTGATTAGCCATTTTTCTTCATTCATTTGAGAATAGGATATTTTAAGCTGCTTCAAACTTCTGACGCACTCAGTATTATTGCGAATAATAGCGAATAAAATTGTTACTTAAGCAAAGCAGGAATATTTTTTCCAAGTTAAATTAATCAGAATTTTCAAACTGCATATATCTTAAAAATAATATTTATCAATAAATAATTCAAATGCTAATAATTTTATTGACATATTTTTTTCAACTAACTTTCAACTGAAGATACAAAGAGTAAGTTTTCTCCATACAGTTTTAGATGCTGAACAGATATACAATAATCTATACTTATAATAAAGCTCAATGTGTGTGTGTGTGTTGGCGCTCTACAGGCCAGACCATTCAACCTACAGCTACCAAATTTGGCACGTGTATACCTTGGAGGCCGGGAATGTGCACCTAGTGGTTATTTTTTCGAATTTTTTTTATTAAAATTTTATTTATTTAAAAATTAAGCGAAATTTTGGCGTGTTTCTGCTATAACTTCCGAAAATATTACCGCACAAAAAAGATTTTTACATGAAGTTAAAGATCAAAAATTTATCTTTAAAATGATACCAATATTTTAACCTTAAAATTAAATTTCTATTTTTAATGAATTTTTAAATAAATATTTTAACTATATTTTTCAGCAATTTTTTTCGTACAAAATAAAAATAAAATTTAAGCTGTACGAGCACATTTCGCATTCATGGGAAAAAATTAGCTTTTTTCAAAGTGTTGCCATCACATTGATTAAAGCTCCAATTAAAAATAAATTAAATCTTTTTGGAAATGAAATCTGCAAAAATATAATTTTCGGCACGTGTCTGTAGGAAATGAAACAAATATGAAATATTATTTTTTCTAAAAAATAAATAGAAGAAAAATTAATTTATGATCTTTTACACTCTCTATATTATTAATCCAATAAATCAGTTTTACAGATCTGTTAAAATGATCTAAATGGAAAATGATTATATTTTATGTAACTTCATTCAATAAATGCTCTAATAAATAACGAATTTTTAATTTTACATAAAGCTTCTGCTGTAGAAATCACGATTAACAAAATGTTCTTGAAACACTAATATTTTAAATAAAAAAAGTTAATTTCCAATCAACTTAATCAATCACTTAAACTGATTTATGAAAATTTGAATATCACTATTCAATAAGAAAAGGATAATTTTTGATTTTTCATCGATCGTTTTAAAGAAAATACGCCAATCAGCACGCAGGTTTCTCAAGATTAATTCGCCTAAGATTATGAAAATGTTGAGTTTTTCTAAATTTTTAACATTCAAAACTTATTTATTAAGTCTTAGTTGATTGTGGAAAATAGAAACATTCATTCATTTATTTAAAATTTGGTGTGTCCAGAATATTTCTCAGAATATGATACCTTACTGCATTAGACTTCATAATTTTTGAAATATATTTATAGGCCGGAACAAAATATTATTATTAATTTCAATTCAATCCTTTTGAAAGCAAAACTAAAAACTGAATTTTATGCTGAATCTGAGAAATTTTTGTTGAATTATTGTTTGAGATATTACATAAATTATGAAAAATATTTTGTAGTTCACATAAGACTTAAATACCGAGCGATTCTGTTAGCAATACTCATATTCAATAATAATAATAATAAAATAATTAAAAAATATCTTTATATTAATTGCAATTTCATCATTTCCACTTTAAATTAAAGTT
Source organism: Argiope aurantia (assembly GCA_026543865.1). NCBI lineage: Eukaryota > Metazoa > Arthropoda > Arachnida > Araneae > Araneidae > Argiope > Argiope aurantia. Next base: position 81,544 of record JAPMOR010046164.1, on the reverse strand, counting down.
GAAGTTTTACCGGAAATGACAACAAATTAGCAAAATATATATAGTAAATTGAACGAAACGATCTAAACAACAATATAAGTTTGGTATGACTATCAAAATATGAAGATTAAAAATGTTTTGTTTGAGAATCTATTAAGAGAACAGTTACTTAAAATATGTAATTGAAAATTATAGCGAGCGGTAATACTGGCAAACCTGCTGGTCGCCAAAGGCGGCTAGTTAAGAATAAAGCAAACGGCGAAGCGAGTACATCCGTAATATACAAAGCAACAACGAGAAAATAAGTCAACAATGATGGAACATGGTGACAATGTTTGGACATTAATAATGAGAATATAATGCGATATATTTTATGTATTAACAACAAAAGTACAAATAACTACATAATTAAACATTAAACAATAATATATTTCAAGAAAATCGGTGAATAAGTGAAAAAGTGTGAATACGTTGGAAAAAAAAATGTCAACTGCTATGCATACCTCTGAATATTATTTTAAGAATGCTTAGAACAATACTTAAAATATAAAATTGCATATTAAGAAACATTATTCCTTCCTTATGACATTCATAATTTCATATGCCTCAGATTTCTTTCAAGATCTGTTTTAATCATTGAGTGGCAATTGCGAATCATGATGGTTACTGCAATATCTATCTTTTGATAATAAGTAGTTCTCATATGCTCAATTGGTATGACTTCAGGTATAGACTTGTTTATTTCATCGCCGGGTAATATTCCTTGTTTTGCGAACTTTTCCAAAATAAAGGAGGTATCAAGGGCATCCCGAGATAATGACACTAACAATGAAGCCATCACAGGGATATTTACTTTATCAATTCTCTTTAAAGTAATAGAACACGATACAACGCCAGAGCCTGGTACTTGTTGGAACAACATCTCAAACTGCCACGAAGTCAATAATACTTGACATTTTGTCTGAAAACATCGTGTGAAAGGCCATCTTTGTATACTAGTGAGATTACGCACATAATAGTTATAACGAAAAACATGCCGATCACTCAATTCTTCTTCATTAGTTTCAAACAACTTATCACTCGCAGCCATTTTTGAGTCGTACTCTCCGGTGATGATATATCTAGATCAAAAAATAAAAAGTCTTGTTTTTAACTTTACCTTGATAGGAAGATAAAGCTAATTATTTATGCAAAAACTAAATCCTACTTAAACTTCTGTTGAATTTAAAATAGGATTTACTACTTTAGTTCAAGTATCATATATATAGCATGAATTATATCCTTTTCGGATTCTGCAAGAATACTTGTTTGAATGATTTGATTTGATTTGATTTATTTTGAAGTTTTTGAGATTTGTGTTCATTTCAGTTGCTTTATCTCAAATTACTTGATTGAAGTTCGCAATAATAAATTGTGTTGAAATATTTTTCGGTTGATTTCAGTTCTTAAATAAATCCTGAAAGTATATCCAAACTATTGAAAACAGAAGAGCAATAATTATATTTCATCCAAGGATTCCAAAACTCTCCGCGTTTTAGCGCATGGGTCAGGATTGTTTTATTTTGTCAAAAAAGGGGTGAGAGGAAAGATTAAGGGAGGGGATGTTTATGTTTAATAGTAGGGTGAACTCGGATTATTCACTGACTTAGAATGTGAAAAAAAATTGCGGATAACTCGTGATAATGTGGAATAGGTTAGTTATATTAACATCCCGTTTTTTTAAAGCAACACTAGGGCTATTTTGGGACGAACCTCGTAATTTTGAACCGCGGTCAAATGACGAGGACGACACCTGAATTTTAGATATGCAGGTACCTCCTCTCCATACTTCCACACCACACCAGCGTGATATTGTGGAAAAAAGATTCTAATTCACAATAAAATACTTTTGAACAATTTTTTAACATAAGGGACCTAAAAATTAAATTATGATGAATAAATGGAAAACTTCTGTTCTGAAAATTTGACAATTCACTATTTTACGAAATAATAATAATTTTTATTTTATTTAAAACACTTCTTTTTTCTTGTTATTGAATTTTTGAAACATTTTGAAATTAATAACGGTAATCTCGATCACATTTAATGGTATTAATAATATTTTATGCCATTCCTGGAAGCTTTTTTGCCACTTGAACTAGCCACATAAGAAATCAATGCGCAATTTTGAGTTAAAATAATATGATCAGAAACAACATGACACTCATATACATGGGGGGGGGGACTGAAATAAAAAGTATCTAATGGGGAGGAAAGCAAAATCAAACAATGATGGAGAATTCCGGAAATGGTTTCATCCTTCCACATCTCACCCCTTAGAAAGGTAGAATCGTCGAAAAGTGGTAGTCCAGGATACTAAAACGAACAGTAGCTTAGTTACTATTTTCTAATATTAACCCAGCCTAATGAATTACATTCAGTGTCGGCTTAAATTATCATCTTACTATAGCTTTATCAAAAAAATTTGTTGGCAATTTCGGCAATTTTTTTACGATTTTCTTGAAATGATGGGAATTTTTTTTCTTATGATTATTGGGCTGTGAAAAAATATTTGTCTTACTTCTTCGAGCTTTATAAAAAACATCATTCAGTCTTATATAGCCTGGTATAAAGCTTTATTGAAAAAAGATAATTAAATTAACTTTATGGGATCTAAACTAACCAAATTTGAAGAAAAGAGCATAGAACGGCATAATACTATTTGAAAATATGATGGGTAGATGTGCGGCTATGAAATAGGGCTTAAATCTGCTGTTGGAATAAATAACGAAATTTAGAGCTTCATCTGCGAGGACATTTCCAACAGACTCACGCTCCAAAATGCACATATTATAAAGCCTTTGCACATTTGTACGAATGGTGAGTCAGGTTGCAAGGCGAATGGTTTTGACTTATGCGCAATGAATTCACTCGTGATTCATCTCTTTCATTATTTTCGGACATTTTTACTCATTTTGGCGAACGAGTCAAAGGCTTGCAGCAGCGAGTGAAGAGGCAAAACAAGAGTGTGAAAATGTAAACTTGCGTGTGTAGCTTAACAAGCAACATTACGTATTTCGATTTCTCAACTGCAACAACAACATGAAGAAAACGAATTTCTCTCAGCTAATAACGAAAATGTGAAAACAAAAATCCAATTTCATTTCTTCCTCAAAAATGAGATAAGCAGCTTTGCTTTTAAGTAACGAAATATATTCCATCTTGTCCATTTGCTATAAAACCTGCGCGTTGGTGAAGGTAAAAATAGTCATCGCGAATTGTAGATGAATGTGCAAATGTGTCAGGTTGCTCTACAGAGTTTTGATAAGTCCTAATTTATTGAAACGGTTCAAAATTATAACTTTTTATAAAAATATTAAGTCATCAACAATTGATCACCATGAAAGCTCTAAGGGAACTTAATTATATCACTTTAAAAGTTCACAAGCTGATATTAAATCAATCTAATCCGACACAAATATTATATACAATGAGTAAATACTTCAAGTATTCTAAACTGAATTGGTAAGATGTATTTGATTCAATATTATATATACTAAAATTGGAATGACAAAGAGAAGATTTGCATGGCCCCAACGTAAGGATGATAGGCAAAACCGTGAAGCGTCCCGCACTTTTTGGACCGTTGTGACCTGTTCGTAAGGTCTCAGCTGCGGGATTGGATTTAAGTTCGAAATTCGATTCTATCCAAGAAAAATCATGTAAGTGGGGCTGGTGTGCGTAAAAACCTTTGGGGTCATATGTCTTCCCTCTAATGTGGTGCGAAAATTTGGAGAGCTCTGGTATCATTTTCGTCGTCTGACCTCAATTTAAAATTATGAGGTCCTTCCCAAAACAGCCATAGTGTTGCTTTAAAACGGGACGTTAATACAACTGAACTGAACTAAATTAAATTATAAAACTGTAAATTTCGAAATGGAACATGTTGTCTAATCTGAAAAAAAAAATATCTAATGAGTTAAATACAACTGAAATTCGAGCACAGTTGATAATCGATTTTGCTAAGCCTATCTTCAAATTTTGTTTTATATCTTTCCCATATGAAAGTTAAATGTAACACCAAGTGTTTCTTCAAGAAATTGTGACTCACTTTCCGAATTTCTACGAAATGTTTTTTTTTTCCCTTCATCAAATGCCCATTCTCTCCCCATTTATTTTTTTCGAAATAAATATCCCTATCAATGATATTAAATTTTTTATTCAATAATTAAGAGGACTCGATACTCTAAAAACGATGAAATTATCCCTGAGCCTTCGATTGAATTTTCTGAAAACTTGAAATCGATAGGATAAATATTTAGAGAGATATGAAGTCATATTGACTGAAACGTTATCAAAGCACGCGCCTCCTTCCCCATTTATATTCTAAAATGTAAACCACATTTTTTTTTCCATGAAGAAAAGTAAAACATTTTTATAAAAACTTTATAAAAATGTTTGCACTTATTTTTCGATTATAATTTCGATTGTTTCACTAACCTTTCTGTGTTGTGGCCATTTTTTGAAAAGAAAACCAACACTCTATTTCTTACTCAAAATTTGATAAATTTGAAAAAACCATAAGATTAAAGAAAGGGAAATTATTGCGGATAGTAAGAAATAGAAGATAGCCAATTTGAATGAAATGGTTTTGAACTTGACTACCAGTTGACTTCAGTGAAACAGAAAGTAATAATAATGTGGATTATAACTTGCAACAACACAAAGTTTACTTTATGCAAACCAGCTGGAGTGGTCTCCCTGAAATTTTCGCACATATTCTTCAGTAAAGATTTTATCCACCACCCCTCTCATAAAATTGTTGACCTTGAGTAAAGTCAAGAATGACTTGCATAGCATTGGCAAACAATAATTATGAAATATAGATCTATGTCATGAATCTAACATTTTAACTGAATCTATCGTACGTATATGTATTTTAGGCGCTTTCTTCCGACTGTTTGGAACCAAAATTTGACCCTAAAGTACAATTGTAGTCGCAGGATCATATACCAAATTTAAAAATACAATGGAAATATTTAACTTTTTATTTCACCTATACATAACTCAAACTACGTAAAATGTAACAGAGCGTGTGATAAAAATTATTTTAATAAATAAAAATGTATGAGCATTTGAAGTTGCAGTTAATGATTTTTTGTCAAAATTTGTCCATGTTTTGAACTTAAAGTGTCTGTAAAACATGTCTAAATGAGGCTACCTTAAAATACGCTGTTTATCACACTCTTAAAGGTTTTGGATACAAAATTTCATGAAATTTTATTGAATTGATTTTGAGATATCATGTTTTCCTCGAATCAATCAGTGAAATATTCATTCTTCAGAAGATGCGTTTATATAGAGTACTTGTAAATTAGTTCACCCAAATGTGCTGGAAACAAATGTAGTTTTCACGCTTTATTAACAGAAACGCCAAAAATAAGAAACTACGGCTAAGTAGGTAGAGAGTTAATATAAACATATAAAATGTTATTTTGAAAAATTTTACGTCAAAAATAAAATATACATTTTCGGTTAACAATACCACTGTTTTCGATTTCTTTATCACTTGTGTATTATTGAAACTACTGTATCTACAGTTCTATCTTGTATATATTAAAAACAAAGTCTGTTTTAGAATCTACGAAGTTTGGAATTTATTTTCAGATCCTTAAAAAAATCATCTTTACAACCTATTCGGATACCTTAAAAAACATTTACCGGCTTCATAATTCCCAGTTTAAAAACTATTTGTTAAAATTTCCTAGCCATCTGTAGTTGACGTATTTATGAAATTTAAAAATATATATGCATATTTTACAAAATATTTCATATGAATTAAGGCCTATGCAATTAAGATTACAGATAATATACTTAAGTGCATAAACGTCAGTTTAAGTATATTATTCCAGAAATTATAAAATTTTTACTAATTATGGCTATTTTAGGCTCTATTTTATTCAGATTATTTTCTTGAACAAAACTTTCTTCAAAAACTAAAATATTTTGATGCAAAAAACCCATGATGCTGTAAGTCAATTGAAAATAATTTTTCAATTAATGTTATGAAGAAAAGCAAACAGCAGTGGCACCCACTTTTAGCATTTAGAATAAAAGTTCTTCAATAGCAAATGAAAATACAGGAACTCTAATTCATGTTTTAAAATTCATCTTAATGCGTTTTTACTTACAGTTTTCCAATTCAGTTACATTTCAAAATCACAATCAAAGAAGCCAGGGATGAATTTCTCCAAGATCGTTAAAATTTTCAGATTTCCATATTTTACCACTGCCATTTCTGTTAATTTTTATGATAAATATTCTTTAAAAAAATCATTGGATTTATACTCAAGTTTAATTATTTTTTCTTGTCTCATGCATGAAGCTTGCTTTCAGAGTTTCGGATTAAATAGACAAAATACTCGGTTTATAGTAAATGGTGTCGGTGGTTTGCAAGCTTCCATCTCTAAAGGAACAGTTGACCTCGATTAATCCATAATTTAGAATATTGCACATTTTAAAAGCAACGAACAAATAACAGCTCTTAAAAACTAATTCCAGTTTTGGACAAAAGAAAAAAGTTTGAAGGATTTTACTAATAAAATTCTGACATTATATAATGCACTATAAACTTTTAGTGAAGACAACGGATTGCTGCATTTCACAAAATATACATTAGAAACACACGAGAGATAATTTTACATATTGAAAGTTGCGAAAAAAATATATCATCCATAAATCAATCGATGCATTTCAGTTTCAATCGAATTATTACAGAATCACAGAACACGTGGAAAACGCATCCAAAATATTAAAATACTCTGAAATTTTATGAATTTTTTAGAGAAGCCACACTGTCGTAAACATAGTTTTAAAAAAATATTTATTTATGCAAAGACTTTTTAGACTTAAATAGAAGCACAATGAGAACCAAGTATATTATCATCTAAAAATAAGGCATTTAATAACACAATAATTTCCCTTTATGAAATTTGCTATTCGAAACTAAATATATAATAAAAACTTCTTGAAAATTCATATATTAACTAAAAATGAAATTTTTTCACAGAATTGTTATTCTTTTATTACATGACAGTCCTGAATATTTACAGATATTCGAACAATTAATTCTTGATTGATTAATTCAATATTATCTCCATTATCTATACATCCTTGTTTTTCATCACCAGCAAACATTGTACCGCTACAAACTGCTTCTGTATAACGTGCAACTCGACCATTGAAATCCATAAACGACACCAAAACAAATACTACTACGCTGTTTTCTCCGTCGTCCTTTCGGCTTAAAGTTACAGAACAGGAAAGCTCACTTGTCTCTGGCACTTTTTTATAAAATATCTTAACACTCCATGAAGTCGGGGCAGTACACTCGGGGTTATATTCCAATGTAAATTGCCAATCTTCTTTAGAGGGTACTCTATGCACAGCAAATGAGTAAATAACCTCATGTCCATTAAGGGTTATGTTTTCATCAATAACGAGTCTTTGTACTTCCTCATTTGTGGCCATATTTGAAAAACTTGTGCCGGAAAATGAAACTTAGAATATAGTTTATTCTATTTCATAAGGATAAAAAAGAGCGTTAAAAAGGATGAACATTAACTAACAAGGACTATCAGTTTTAAGATGCTTCATGCTTTCGATTTCAGCACCAACTAAAGGTTCTTTAAAGGAATTCATATTTTCACAATCATCTCATTTACAAAACATTTGCCGATGCCAGTTTACAAGAAAATTAAAAATGTAATAGAATTTGCATTTGATGCAACAAAATTTCAAATTCTGTATTATTATTTTGAAATATAACATTTATTTGTGTTATTCAAATTATTGTTCAACTAAAAGTATACGATATCTATGATTGCAAAGTTAACTACAAAATAAAGAAAATTCACTTGTGGTCAAGTGTATTTATCGGCTACAAACATGACGAACAATTTTATTAGTATTACATACGCATTCAGCTTTTGCATTAATCTATAAAGTATTAATATGTACATTTGTGTATTATCTTTTAAAATGAATTAATCTTTTGAAGCTTGGTGGAAAATTTTGCTGTTTGATTTCTATTTAATGATCCTAACCTGATTTAAGCTAATGAACTTTACGTAAGTATTGAGAACAATGAAAACCTTTACATTTGTTTTAAAATAACATTAAAGCAACGACGGTGATTTTAATTCGGAGACTTTGTCTGATCACAGGAAAAATATATATGCCAGCATATAAATTGTACATGCATATATGCTTTTGTCCGTAAGTAGTATAATAGGTAAGAGTATGGTATAACAGAGTAACATGAATCAAAGGAAGAATATCATATTACGTCCTTGAAAACTTTTTTAACAAAAATAATAACAATAATAATTAAGCCAATTTAATTTAGGTATGTTAACATTCCGTTTTGAAGCAAAATGAGGGCTGTTTTGGGCGGGACCTCGTAATTTTGAATCGAGACAAGTGGCGAAAGTGGTCTTGGACTAGTCCTGTCATTCCGGGCTTCCGCGGTTGATAGATGGTAGTGTTTGGTCCCAACAGATTTGGGCACGCGCTGGGCCGGGTTATGCTGCAATTGCTCAGGAAATTTGAGTTTCAAGCTCCTAAAACCTTCCGACAACGAGGCCGAGACATTATCACCATCCGTATACAATGGAGCTAAGTCAGATACCTATTTCAGATGCTATGGCTCGCTCATACCAACAGAAGGTGCCATATTTCCCCTTAGTGGCATAAGGACCGAGATGGGCAAGGAAGGTATAAATATCCCTGTCGCCAATTATAGAGGCATCAAGAAGACAAAGCATTACTGTGTTAATGCTATTTCTTTAATGAAAAATATGAGAAAAGGAGAAAAAATACCATGCACCTGCTACCATTTGCACTTGTTAAGTCACTGATTATGACTAGTGACGAAAAAAATCATATTGTGACCCTGAAGGGCGATACTAACCCTCGCTAAGATACTGCTTCCTCTTTTACTATAAATTGAACATTATATTTCTAAATCTTTGTAAGTTCATACGAATTTTGTTAAATAAATCAAAACTATCATATCAGTGTTAAATCAAATATGTTATATTCAACCAGTATGTTTAAATTAGTTTATTTAGTCCAGTGAGTGAATCAGTTTTTTTTCCTAGTGCTCAATTACCTCATTAAACTTTTTGCATTCAGTTAGAATAAAATTTTAAATGCATTTAGATAGCAAATCAATTATAACATGAAATATCATCGTATTAAAGGATAGGAATCAAATCAAGAGAAATTAATAAATTTAAAACATACAATTTTTTAGATAGAAATAAAGATGCAAAATAATGAGTTTTCTGCGCGAATTATTTACCATGTTTATTATTTCTTGCAATAAGCTCCAAGGCTATTTGAGATCTGATGGTTTCTTAAGAAATTATTTCATCCTTCTTGTATGATTTTTTTTCTAACAGAAGAAAGCTGATTTTATATTTAATGTCTTATCTGTATTATTTTCTCTAATGTCTAATTAGATAAGACATTCTGTTCTGGAAATGTGTTGTCGCATTGATTTAATTAAGTGCCCACAGAACTTTTTAGATTTTCAAGGACTTTAGATCACATATATTTCGAATTGTAATAATGTCTTTGAATGCCAATTTTAGAATATAAATTTAAAACTATGATAATTCGTTGCACGAACAACACTCGGGCACCACAAGTAAAGGGTAACCATATAATCTAGAATACATGTTATATCATTCTAAAAACGATCATACCGCATGAATAAAAAGAAGTTTCCAATCGATGACTGAATCGAATTCAAAATTTATTAGCTTCATATTAGAATTTAAAACAAAGTTTAGGAATAAATAGAAAAGCCTGCAATCCTCTGTTACCAAATAGGGTCACAATTAGTAAATGCCAAACAACTTCAGTTCGTGCTATTCAAATTCCGAGTTCATCCCAAATGTCTATTACCTAAATTTTTAAGAATCTGAAAAGCTTAGCGTAATGAATATTTTCAGTTTCCGCTTCACATAAAATGAAAAATAGCCATCTAATGAAATTTGAAATTCAGATTCGATTCGGAAAATTCTGAAAATCGATGATATTATTAAAAAAAGATTATGAATAATGAAAGGAGAACAGATAGATACTTCTTCATATTATATTATGATCGAGGGTATATCATCTAACCACAGTTCAAAATTACGAGGATCATCTCCAAACAATCTTCTCTATTACTTCTGTGTTCTGAATCTTCTTCAAAATTGAACTGAATCTGAACAATACTAACAATTGTTCACTTATTACATGGAGAATGGTTCTTTGTTTCCCGGCAAGTGTTGAAAATGTCTGTAAAATTATACCTGAAAGTTTAATTAATGGCAGAATAACTTAACCAAAAATACTAAATCAATGTATCTCCAAGTATACCTTGATACATTATAGACGTTTAATTTCGAATCAGAATTTGACCACTTAACTGTGTTGTTTTTCTCATTATCTAATTTGATTACCTCTCGTGTATGAATATCTCTCAGAATGTATTAATTAAACTCAGAAGACACAGAAAGCACATGATATGTTAATTTATTAGGCGTTATTATTACATTGATTGAATTATAAGGTCAATCAATTATTTCATTTTAGCATTCGAAATTCGATGCACAAAGAGGGGGAGGGGGGTCGAGTCACCACAATGAAAGTGATTATTAGTCTACACACACACACACACATATATATATATATATGGGAAATAACAGTAAAAGTGTAATTTGCATTATAAAACCAGCGTTTTCTTATGCGGGAATACTGCATGAAAAACCTAGTCATAAATATTTCTTCTGGTGTTGGTGTGATTTGGAAAGTCTTATGGTTAGTTGTTTATTCAGTCATCATCTTTATCAACAAAATATAATTCAAAATTGTGATGCCTTTACCCATGTCATCATTCCTAATTGTCACATATATTGTAACAAGCAAGTAATAAGGATCACTTTGTTCTGGTGGTAAGGCTAGATTTCAAAATTAGAAAATCATAGGTTCAAATTTTATGTGTTCTTGAAACTAGTTTGATTTGCCATCAAGAGTGAAATGTCATCATGTTGATGTGATTTAGACTTTGGAAAGAGAAATCTTTATTCAGGTACCTCCCTTATAATCAAAATTAGTGGAACGTCCCTCGATTAACTATCGCATATCGTTTTGAAATGGAATATTAATCTAAAAATAACTGATCCAGTCGTAGAGTGGTTAGTGAAAGAACTGCGATTACATCCAGTTATAAACCAAGAAGCTGCATATTTTGTAAAATCAGATGGATTCATTTTAAATTTTTAGTGAAATTCAGTTTTTTAAATAAACATGCTTGACTTTCGACTTGAATTTTAACTATATTTAGTATTTTTCTACTTAGTGATGAGATAAAAATTACAAGTCGAAAATTATGCGAGATTTAGTACAAATTTCTTTTCTCAAAACGTCTGAATGGAACGAAAAGCAAATTTGACTTTTTTTTTGTCAGATTATTTAGCATCTACGGTTATTTGGTCAGCACAGATTATTTTTCTTTGTGATTTATTTTTAAACTGCAGGCATACGTTAACGTTTTTATAGAAATTTTGCAGTTGTGTTGTGGATAATTAAACTTCACGGGAGTGGAAAATGCATTTAATAATGGGATACGAAGAAACACATATGCATTCTCTTCGCATAAACAAGCGGAATTTTTTCATATCCGAAGTTTATTCAAAAGAAAGATGGAGAATGACATATGAGGCTCAATCTCAGTGTTCTGATAATGTGCCTAATTCATCAGAAGTTATTCTAATATTAAGAAAAAATGTACCTTTCCGCAATTTTAAAATATTTGCAAAAGTCAGGAGAACTGATGATGGTGCAGATCGTCCAAGTGGAGTTTTGATCATTAGATTTCAAAATATGGAAGAGAAAAAAAGTTCTGTTAAATATGTTCTGTCATGTGACTTAAAAGGTCAAGAAATGGCGAGTGAAGTTTTTGAAATAAGAGATGAACATTATAAGTCTCTTTTAAGTGAAAATGATGGCTTTACATTTCCTGGAGATGTGTTGATCGTTAGAGTTAAGCTCATTGTCTTATGTCGCCATGACCGTAAAGTTCATAGGAACTTAGCTGAGAACAAACTACAACCAGCAGGCGAAAATAAAAATAATAAGGTGAGTAAGATACTTTTCTGAAAATTGTGATTCTTTAATCATATTTGGTAAAATCCCTCGTAAGAGGCTATATTAAAATATTGGCACTTTTGAAATCATAAATTTAAATCCGAAATTTAAGTCCATGAGATAAAAGAAATGCAAAGTGTCAATGAAGATGTTCAAGCTTGAACGGCAGCAACAACTCTTTTCTCATCATATTTACGCTTGATCACAACAAAATAAAATCATACACGGACTAGCAAATGTGAAATGCAATGATGAGAAGGAATTTTATGAAGATGACACGCTGATGAAGAAAGTTACTTGGAAGGAAGAAGACGAAAGATTGCAGATTTCTGTACCGGGCAATATTTATCTATTTCAGCATATAATGCTCTGAAGTGTCATTTAAAGACGGCCATTTATTTTCTAATTTTCCTGCAGTATGGTCATATAGCGGCTCTTACGCCAGTTAATTACAAACCAACCAACCGACCTTATAAAAAGGCACCCCATTTGGGAATATCTCGGATATGGGGATTAGAAGCTTATGGTATGTTTGTTGGTTTTCACTTCCCGTATGAATGCATTAAAATTGCGAAGTCCAGCTACCAACCACTTCCATGACGTCACGTGCCTCCTATTGGAACGGCTGTACCGTGGCCAGTGGTGACTATTAGGATTCCCATTTAGTTCTTATCCCGTTTCTATGACAATAAAGGTCATTCATGTATTCCGTACACTTTGGTAGATCGGGATAGCTGTTACATGTTAATAAGCAGACCTATATTCAAAATTATATATCTTCTGACTAAGAATGTTTAATTTTTATGTGGAAAAATGTAGGGTAAATTTAAAATGTTTAATTTTGATTCATTGAGAAAGAAACAATTTTTATAAGTTTAAATCACATGTACGATTTTCTGTATTATCTATTTCTTACTGATTAATCGAAAAGCCTGACTAACGGGTTTCCCATGAGAAATTTCTACTGATAGCATCAAGCGATATAAACAAATCATTCTGGACATATGTATGTATTCGGTTACCTAGAAAAATATCTTTTCCAGAATTAGACCGAGGTCCTTGTATTAAAGAGATTATTCTGTAATCTGTTCAGCATTCATTTATTCACTGAAAATAAATTTAATATCTTGACTGTTTTGTAATCCGTACTGCAATAAACTTTGTATTCTTAATATTATAGGTGGTAAAGGACAAAGAGAGAAGAGGAGAAAGCAAAGCTGGATCATCGATACAAAATCATAAGCATAAACGATAATCTAAAAAGCGTTACTGTTGACTGCATCGCTGATTTACGGATCGATGTACAGAGCCATTTGTCTGAAATATTATTTTCATATAATTTATCTTGATTTTAAGCCATTTAGGTAAAGTTAGATTTGTTTTGTCACAATTACTGTTTTGGGTCACTTTTTAATAAAGTTTCAAGTTCATGTTATTTCATATGCTATTTTTAGAATACAGTGTTATTCTCAAGAGATGTAATGTTGGTGTATTATTCATATAAAATGAAATTTAAAAATGAAAATAATCGTTAATTTTGAAATTGTTATATTGTCTTCGTTGTTTTTCATTATCTTTGTGAAAATCTTTGAAATAATGTCCTTTCCTTAATAAATTTATAAAAAATAAATATTTCTCATTTCTTTCGAGAAAGTCATGTGATATATTTTTAATAAACTAAAATCTTTCAGGTTAAAATTAACATATTTTTGCATTATATAGAATTTTGTACTTCGAAGTTTGAGTTATTTTATTGGCAACAAAAATGCCAAACAAATACTTCGACCTCATGCTTTTCTTTGGTCAATTGTATACCTGCTTAAAGGAATTGGAACAGGGGTTTCTATGTCAAGTTTAGTTTGGTTTCGTTTAGCTATATTTACGTCCAGTTTTTTTTCAAAGCAACACTAGGGCTATTTTGGGACGGACCTCGTAATTTTGAACCGCGGTCAGATGACGAGGACGCCACCTGATGTAGCACTCCCCTCTCTACACTACGCCACCGGAAGGACGTTTAGCTCGGACGGATTTAACGCTTGCGCGACGGTTCTTCGGTAGAATCGGGTCCGGAACCTGAAACCCACCGGTCCCGAGGCCGAGACCCTCCCACCAGGCCACCACGGTCCTAGGTTCTATGTCAAGAAAACTCAAAGTAAATCCATCTTTGTTGGTTTCACTTTGCTAGTTGTATTTCACACCTAAATTTGGCACTGCATATAAATCAATAAAATTGTTTTATATTCTAGAATTACTTGCGTCATTATTATCGTTATATCTGCAAAATATGTGATGCAATTTTCATAATTTATTAACTTTTTATATTATTTTAGAGCAAGATGGTATAACCAGAAATGTTCATTTTTTAAAATTTTTTTTTTTTTTTTTTTGCCTTTTCAATAACAAAAAAACCAAAGAAATCGTAAATGTTTCGGGGAAAAGACTGTTTCTCCCAAAGGACAGCAATTGAGTTTTAAAATTTGAAACTCATTAAAATACTGAAATCTAATTTTCAGTCGTTGCTTTTAGAGGAAATATCTCTTTAGTCAAAATAAACAGTCCGAGGTAGTTGCCTTGGATAAGCACGAATTCTGGATTTTTCTCCCCTCAAAAATCTATAATTTCTGGGTATAAGAAATTGTCGACTCCTTACTTTTGTATGTTTCACTTATATGGGAGATAGTATAAAAGAATGCAATTGAAAATTCTTCATTGTTTGTCTAGATGATGTGACAATTTATTCTCATTAAACAAATGCTCTAATGAACTTTGATCTCACTCGTAACCCTAAAAGTATTAGGACATTTAATGGTTGGTCAGTTAACCGAAATTCTTTTCACAATCATGCTTCCTTTTTCAAAATTTGTAAATTCAACTTTCAATTCTCAGTATTCTTCTCGGAAAGACAAAGAGCATATAGATATACCGGTCAGGAGTCTTAGGAGGCACCATTGAAGCAAATTGTTAGTGTATTAATGCATTTTTTTAAGGAAAAATATGAGGAAAAGGCGAAAAAATAAGAGTTTTTATGTCATTTAAAAACGCTCGTGTATAAAGTGAATTTTTGACACTTTTTAAGATTAAATATTGGGAAAAATTTGCCAGTGATGCCATGTTAATCTAATGGGGAAAATTTGTCGTGCTAGATTATCCGATATTATAATTCTAATAATATTTGGATTTTTTTTCAAAATTAATGGTTTGGAACCAGAGCAATTTTACTACTCTTTGAGTGAATAGATCCATTATTTAGTTATAAATCCATCTTTATCTTTCCAAAAATACGTTCCAACAGGGCGGCAACAGTGTCATTGAATTCATTTTCCCATGCACAAAACTAAGAGACTCCATGCCACCAAACTAAATGTAGCCCTATATCTTAACATATCTACTATCTGATATTTTGGGGTGGGGGAAATATTCTTAACCCAAAATTTGATTTGAAGAGATTCGGGACTTTTTCACTTACTCATCTTGCATTAGTGACTTAGAGAGTCTTCGGGACTATGCTATTTCTTTTCAGCAGAGGGAGTAACCTACAATCCAAACTAATATTTGTCTTGTGAATTCTAAATGTTGCAATATGTATCTAGTTAAGTAGGGTTTACATTCAGGGAGCTACAAACCATCCAGTAAGACCACGCATGTGCAGAAACTTGCAAGTACTTGTCCCGTCGAGACTAGAACTTGGTGAGCTTGCTATTGTCTGCTCTTTCAGTGCATGCATAATCTTCCTTCTGCGCATGCATGACTTACTGAAATCTTATAACTGGCTGAGTGTAAACTCACCTTCAGTGATACAATTCTGCAATGACGAAGTTAGAATAACATACGCCATGGGCACAATATAATTTTTTTGTCCCCCAATCGTTATCAGTGATTTAGTAAGTCTACATGGCCCCAGGAATATGGCATCACTTTTTAACCTTAAAAAATATTTAATTTCAAAAAATCATATAAACGCACTAATATTTTATAACAATGGCACCCCACAAGACTGGTGCCTGGACAGGGGCTTACATAAAATGGCTCCCAGGGCAAATATTAAAACAGTGCCTCTCTCCCTTTTTAACTCCAATCCTCATATTCTCTTCTCCCTTGCTTACCCAAAAAGCGTTATATGGGAGGGGGGTTAGGTTTAATTTAAATAATTATATATAAAATATCTTTTGAATAATACAGATTAGCAGCCGATCAATACATCTAAATTACTCAACAGATTAATTAATTTTTTAAAGAATTAATTAATATAGCAATTGTGAACAAAAATATAATTAAAATATGCAAGAGCATTTGAAATTATATTTTTAAACATAGTGACTGATAAATCGAAATGTACGTTATATGTGATGCTTTTCAAAGGGGCTTCTAAGAACATCAGCATAATTCAAAATTTTCTGCGAAATATTTGTTTGAATTTTCATTCAAGCCCTTTTTATGTGGTTTAAAGCACAGATATAGCAAATATTTCCTCAGCATGTTTAACGAAATTTCATTAAAAAAAATTGAAACTATTTAAAAAATGCTAAAAGCATTTTAATGATAAGTCATATCACTGACTCTCCGACCCGCTCGAAGGCACACGGATAAAGAAAACTGAATGACCGAACCGCCGCAACAGCAATATTGGCGGGAACTGAGGTTGAGTCCTAAGGGCTATCACCGGCCACGGTACAATCCTTCCCGAAGGAAGTACGTCCTGTCGTCGACGGGAGGAGCCAGATCCCCCACCTTTTTGTGTACCCTCCAGGCTGGCGAGATCCAACCACCATACCGGAAGCATCTCATCCTCTTTTCGAGGTGCCCCCGAGTGTTGCATTTTAATGATAATCATTACGATATGATTAGAATGTATGGTAACGATATATAATTACGATGCCTTTCAGATGAAAAATCCATTCGTAATGTACATTATGCAATTTACTTTTAACTCTTTGCACTCGGATGGTGACTCGCACTCACCATTTAAGGCGGTGCATCATTTTAACGTTTTATTTGTTTATTTTTTAATTTTAATTGCTAAAAATACCTACAAAATAGTAAGAAAACATGGAAAATAATTTGGGAAAATATAAATGAAAACAATTATATGTATGTTTATGTTTCGGAGCAATGAACAAGTCCTTGTCTTAAGTGAATAAATATCCATCGAACTACTTTGCCGAGTGCAAAAGGTTAATACTAAAAGCGGAGATTTATATTACTCTGATCTGTATGTCCGTTGCGTATTAGGTGAAACTATTTGGTTTAATTTTACCAAATTTGATTCGAATATGTTTTAGACGAGGAAAACTTGTATCTTTAATCAAAAATTAAATGAAATTTAACTTGTCTTAAAGATAACTTCTGAAGATATTATAGCACAAAAATACTTGTTACGCCATCTTAAAATTCAAAAAATCATCTTTTCAATGTCATAAATAGTTGCGCAATTTTGTTGTGAAATGAGTTTTATGATTTTGTTTTGATATTATTTGCAATTGTAGTCATTTGAAATTTAAATTTGATCAGTTTCATTACGAAATTAATAGAATTAACTTTACGTGCGAACTGTGATTTTAAATTTATGTATACGATTTGGAATTTTAAATATTTATGCAAATACTATAAATTATATTAGCTAACAATATCGATGTTTTATTTTGACTAATAAAAAAAATTATGCTGTTTTGTTTTGCCAACTGTCTGTGTTTGTTTTGCCTGTATTTTTTAAAGACTAATATTAAACAATTGAAGCGATTACTGCTAAACTGTATTTCATGAAGGATTTAGCAATGAAAATTCATGTTCAGTTCTTTAAATTAATGTTCCTTAAATTCATGCTAAAAAATTAATATTATAATACATTTTTAATGAGTTTTACAAACAGAAATGCATCAGTTTAGCATCAAAAATTTAAATAAGGATCTATTTGCTGTAAAGCAAAATTAAAAAATATTTTTAATAAAATACAAAAGGTAAATCTGAAAATAGTACAGTGTTTAAAAACATCCCAGTTCAAAAGCATATTTTTAAAAATAATAAACTTTAATTTCTTTGATCTAATTAGAGTCAGCAATTGTAATATAAAATTTAAACTGATTATTTTGAATTCTTTTTTATTTTAAAGTTGATTTGAAGATTTAACTTGAGCGAACTTTCACAGGAAACTTTGATTACGCTATTATTAAATAAAATATATTTCAAAACATACTACGGAAAAATATTTTTATCGAAGTAAATTTAAGAAAGTTACTCAGCAATTAATGCCACTATAGTTGAAAATATAAGAGAAAGGGAAACAGAATACTGGTTAATATGTGTGTTTTTACGCTAAATAAAAAAAGAAATCAAAAACTGAGCTTAAATTAAAATTTTTAATTCATGAATATTACTTTGAAATTATATAAAAACAATGAGATTAAAATTCTGCATTTTTTGAAAAATAAAACTAAGAACTCGGTACTAAATTTATACATGAAAATATTTCGTGTATTTTTTAAAGCATAATTTTGCTTTAAAATACAATGTCATTATGTCGAGAAGATGTTCGACTAATAACTGAGTGCCAAATACTGGGTAGCAATTAAATGATTATTGGTTGCATGAACGTCTCATACCATACCAGTATGTAAAACAGAGCTTTTAATTTAAGTAAATAATTCGTTTTCAAGCGCAGACCTATGTTATGACTCAAAATATTGTCAAGGTTTCTTTCGTCTCTCTCTTAGGTTATACGAATTTATAACAAAATATATCCCTTTTACATCTTTCGTCATAGCAAAATTTTTATCGTATATAATTTCTATACTTGGACACTTATTATTAAGGAAATTTATTTTCATTCTTCTGGATTCAGTTTATAGCAATTCTAAACAACCTAGCTATTTCAAAACACCTAATCGCGATTTTGCTGATTGACAGAAGTTTTCGGGGATAAGAAATACGACCTTCTGAGCTTATTTACACAAAGAACGTTAATCTTGTTTTATCAAATATTACTTCTATGATTCGTTAATATTATAATGATATATTTGCCTTGACTAATTAATAAAAAAATATTTTCAAACTTTCATGATTTGATTGTGAATGTCAGACAGGAAGTTAATGTACAGAACTTAAAAGTGAAAATTTGGAAAATTTCGGGAAAATCGAATACATCAAAATATTTTTTAAAATTCCTTTTTAGAAAAGACGTTTTATTTTAGTTTTTAGAAATAAGAATTAAAAAAGTACTTTTTCCCTCTCATTCGATGAATTTATCCAAACTTTTGCGCTCTGGTGATAGCACCCAAGGCACTTATCTTTCCACTCTAGTTACGTCACTGCGTCTGAATCATCTATACCACCCTAGTCCCCGTCGTTACAATTCTGCTCTGTATTCGAAATTCCTAGATTGAGTTAGAAAATTGTGCAATTTCCTGCAAATTTTTAAACCGGCCATCCATGTTATTTCTTTACTTGAGGATTTAAAGATCTTTCATTCATCGAGTAAAAAGACGTCCTCCATCTTCCAAGATCAACCTCAAATGCTTTTCCTCCCATACCCATTTTTAACATCAATAAGATTTTTTCAAGCATTAAGTCAGCTACTCATTTTTTTTGTAAAGAAAAAAGCTCTAGTATATCCTCTTTCAAATTTAGTTAGGTTTATTTGCTTTTAGCATTATTACAAAGGTAAAAAAGTTTCAATCGAAAACATCAAAATTTAGAAGCATTTCAGTGAATTTAAATAGTGATAATTTTAACCCTTTAAATGTTTTGTTTTGTCTGCAATCTTATTAGATAACACCTTCTGTTTCGAGAACATGCCATCTTATTGAGTAGGATTATAGAGTCGTATAATTATTCAATTTTAGCTTATAAGTTTGAAGCATTTGACTGGGACTATTTAACCTCGAACTTTTGAACCACGGGTAGATGACAATGGTGATAGCTGATCTAACGCTCCAAGTTATCACACCATAGCAGCGGGAAGACACTTCGCCAAGATCATACCAACAGAAGACAGGGCCTTAAGCTTGTAAGCTAAAGAAGCGATAATTCGATGTACATAGGATACAGAGACACTATTATTAAGGGATTAATATACAAACTCATGATTTGTAAGGATAAAAGTTTTACACGGACAAAAATAGCCTTTTTTTTTTCAATGGATTTATTTTCACAATTAAAGGATTTCATGTATTTTGTTCACTTTTATTAATAACGTTTGAACTTATTAATACTAAAACAGAATTTCTATTTTCTAATTTTAAATTTATCATGAATCGCACTTTTTCTTTGCAGGGTCCTTATAATTTTTACATGCATTGCCTTTTACCTACTATTAAATAATTGCTGTCAGAGTTGCGAAAACAAGACTTTATGTCTAGTCGACTATATTAGTGACAGCTTATAAATTAGATATTAATTTGAAAAACAATCGTTATATAGTAACTTGGTATTCAATAGCTAAACGATTTTAAAAGTGTAAAGCAAAATTAAATTTCAGCAATCTATGAAATATTCATGTGTAAATAAGCATCAGCTATGAATTATAAAATCAAAAAATATAATTGGAAAAATGAGGTAACATCCTTTCAGCAAAGCGTGAAAATATAAATATCACTACAAATATCAATTATTTCATCTAAAATTTGATGCAGCAAACTGACTAATAACAAATAATTTATTATACTTCACATAAATTTTTAATTGTTTAATTTTAACTTATAAGAACTAAAACCATTTACTTTAAATCGAACTTCCATAACAATAGTAATTAAAATAAGAAAACATTGCTCGAATTTTTCCACATCCAAACCATTTAAATGCTGAAAGACAAACATTTGGGCTGAGTAAACAATACTCGCATAACATTTTTCATTGTAAAGATAATTACCCTTCTAGGAAAAACCATAATTACTCTATTCACATGAAATATACAAACATACGCATAAAAAGTTCGTTACAAATTTGAGTTGTTTCAACACAGTTATACTTCTACGTTTGAAATTTTTTTTAATTCTCACATTTCAAGAAATGGAATATATTCTGAAACAACGAAGCGTGACAAACGGCGTAATAAAAATAAATACAAAATAGATAAATTAAGAATTCAAAAGTTGTAAATTCTCTTAGTAAAATTCAGACTAATTGAAAATTGCTTTTCATTGGCATGAAACATATACAAGACATGTATGATCCTATTCCATTATAAATACAAAAAAAGAGAGGAATATAAGCACAAGCAGCATCCAAAGTGGGAGAAAACGTTAAAACTTCGAAAACTTATTTTAAATGATATTTGGACAGCATTGTTTGTACAGCAAAATTTGGGTCCGATTTCATGAAATTTCTCCATTCAGTGGTGTTAAAGACAGCAGCATCATTTTCCATAATAAAATTCCTTGCAAAAGCATTCAGCTCTACATCTTTGTATTTCTTGGCTAAAATTAAAATTTCAACAACATTAGATATGTCCAGATTAGTTTTGATCAAATTACGGCATTTGTGTTTTAGTAGATCTATTTCGTATTTCATAGCAGCGTTGTACAGATTCATAACAATTTGCCAATTTATTTCTTGTATGACGTCTGTGTAAAGAAAATAAATCAGCCTTTTCATGGTGTCAATATCCTCGTCTACATTGAGGATTTTAAGCGAAGTTTTTTCATCTTTGATTTTCGTTAAGGATTTTAATTTTGCCGATCTGGAAAAAAGCACCATTTCATGAGCGGTAATAGATGATGTACTTGTTTTAATACATATATCATGAGACGTTTCATCCAAGTACATATTCATCAATGCATCCGCTAAATTTGGGCACTGACTAGTTTCCTCACTAGAAGGAAAGGGTTGTGACAGCCAAAGATTTAAATTAGAACCATAATCATATTTTTCTTGCTTTTGCATTACACATCCTGTAGTAAAAGTAAATCGACACTCGAGAAACAGGAACTTTTCGGCGAACATTTCTTGTGGTACATACTGTTCAGTGTTTTGAGAAAAATGTGAAGATAACTTTATGGTTTCCAAATTAGAGGCATTGTTCCACGGATACTTCTTCTTCCAGAAGATTTTCTTTCTTTTCTCGTCAATTAAAGTAAATTTGAATATAGACATCAATATTTTATCATTCTGTTTAGCATCAATATCAATGGCAAGATTCTTATGACAAGAACTTTTATCAAAAGATGCTGAAAAAGTTGCTATTGGATGGTCTTGCGTGAGTGATCTTATTTCGCCAATTTTTTGTCCTTTCAGGGCGATACTGTCAATAACCATTAGCTTAGAAATAACTTCCTTTCTTATACGTGTGCGAGCAAAAGCTTTTTCCTCGATAGATTGCTTTTTCCCCTTCACATCTGCTTCACGTTCACTCCAAATTCTGCAACACAGTGTCAGTGTCGAGTGTGGGAAATAGTTAGATTTTTTATCCCATAAAGTTTGCCAATTGATAAATTGTGAGTATCCCAACAAACCACTCTTTCTCATTGACAAAAAACCTTCGGAAATTTCGGACTGTATTTTTGATCCATCAGCCGCCAAGAGATATAAATCTGTTTTTGATCCTTTACTGGTCGCTGTTGGTTTATTTTCTCGGGCGGCGTAATAACTAATGTAATCTTCTTTGCCAGCCATACCCTTTGGATATAAACAAAGACTAACAGGAGATTTTTGCAGCCATTCAACTTCAAAAGTTGGGCTTCTAAGAAACTCGTCAGTCTTTTGCCAGCATAAATGTACATTTTCTATGCGCCAAGTATAAAGGAATTCAAACAATGCTTTCGACATTTTTTTTTCTTGTTCTTTACTACTTTTTACTTTATGAGAAATCTTATTTCAAGCTTTCTGTGAAGATATTACAGCAAATCAGGACGTTGACTAGATCTGTACTTCTCTACGTCTATCCTCTCATCTTACATTTACTGAATGGTATTTCTTATACAAACTTATAACAATTATTTTCCAAAAACACTTCTTCTTCTCGCAGGTTAGAAAATATTTTTTTTTCAGAGACGCACTATAGCTTATTAATTTGGATGAATCCTAAGAATCAAATAAATGCTCCGAAGACCTTTCGGCAAATAAATGCTGTCATCTTATTTTACTGAGATGTGGATGCTTAAATCTAATTATAAGAATTAATAATTTCGACCTATTCCAATTAAGCATGTATTGTTTTAAGCATTTATTTAAGCATGTTTTTTAATTTTAACAAATTGTTTACAATATTTTTATTAATGTTGAAGTTTTATCTTGTAAATCTCAATTAAGCTTACAACAACCTATAGGAAAACCTCATTGAACGAAAAAGACACTAGGAAATCAATGTCAAAACCGAATGCAAACTGAACATTGGTGAATTTAGCAAAGAGGCAATGTACACCATGTATAATTCTTCTCTGTATTGTGTTTTATTAATCCTCAATAAAGTCGCTTGTGATGGTTAATACTATATATCTTTATTATAAAGATTAGACACAGGGATCAGTTGCATTTTAAAAGAAGTCTGTCTCAAGAAATAGATAACTAATCGGATAGAATTATCTTTTCACCATGCAACAAAATGAGGTCTTCCAGAAATGATATCTGTTTGACGTCGCGATGCTGTTGTGGCAACAGAAAATTAGATATGAGTTTTTAGCGCAATAGACAGATATGGATAAGTTGCGCCTAACATCAGAAAATCGCTGGCATTGAAAGTTTCTAGGTTTTTGATAAACACGAACAATTTATTTTTAACTGCCGCAGTGAATTTACGAACTTGCATGGTAGAGTTCGGTAGCAATGCAAGCCTCAAGAACAAAATAACAACAATAATAAATAAACAAATAAATTATTAGATAAAGCAAACAATGTTGCGATATCGAACGACATTCAGAATATCAAAAAACATCTTGGAGATATCGCGCAATATTTTGTACTAGTATGGAAGAGCAGATAATAAGAATGTAACAGAATAAAATAGTTAACGTTCGAATAAAAAGTAGCATATAGTAGAAATTTTATAGAAACCAACAAGTACAATATCGTACTTTAAAATTTCATTAAAATTAGAAAAGAAAATATTTTCAAGTTTTGAAATTTATGCTCTTAATATAATAATGGGGAAATTGTTCTCAAAAGTCTACAAATTGCTTTAACATAAGATACGAAAGTTCTCAAAAAAAAATTGCAAAGTCTATTTAATTTTATTATGATTTTAAGAGCTTTTTTTTAAGTACCCAATAGTTTTATTTTTTTATAAAGAAATGGATTTGAATTAAAAGTTTTTGGTGAATTATGGAATATTATTTATAACTAAATTTCCTAAAATTTTAATTAATTCAATATAGAACTCTTTTTGAGTTGTAATTCCTTTCATTTCTTCGAAGACAAAAATGAATTCTTAACATTTATATTGATATTGAGAATTTAGTGGGATTAATTATTTTAAGAAAGGAATTATTTATTTTAGTTTATTATATGACCTTGTGCTAATCCATGTCAGATAAAAAGAATACATAAACATTTTTTAGACAGACACTATAGGGCAATACATATTAATAGTTTATGTAATACGATTAGGATACGATTGAAAGTTCTGGGACAGAATGACCTGAGTTGACCCCGGCTGAAATGGTTGATAGTGAAACCTCCTTCCTTGCAACTCACCTCTTCCTTCCCCAACCATTTCGAAGACAAAGAATTGATAAGGCTTATCTTTCTTTTCGGACTTTGAAGATTTTTTTTTCTTCTTTTTTCTTTTGAGTTTTTCTGGTTTTTGGTACTTAGAATTATTTTTGCATAAAATTTCTCGCAATGAAGTTAACAATTATTTTATTTCATTAACTAATTATTTCTTTCAGAAGCTTAAAAATTTGTCGAAAGTCTCTTGCTGCTTCGACTGATTGTGATTTTACTCACTGTGAAAAAAATACTCGAAATCAAGTTAATCTTTCAATTTATTTCTTTTATTATTGTTATTATTTTGCCACTGCAAGCATTTCTAATTTCCCTTTGTGGGATATGTTTAAGATTTTATTCATTTTGAAAAATGCTTACTTAGGTTAATTCTCATAAAAGTTGTGTTTTTAGGCATATTTTCATAACAGTTGTTTAGTATGAAATCAATTTTATAAGGATCTTTTTTTTTTCCCCTGACTTCGAATTCTTTCAGCAGTATGAAAATTTCTTGAAATAGAGTTAACGTTTCATATATTTAAATCCCCCCTTTTTTTTTCCTTTGTGATCATGAATATTTTTAATGTTTTTTTTTTAATTTCATGCTTAATTCATTCTTTTCAACTTCTATGAAAAATTTACCTAGATTAATTCTCATAAAAGCTATTTTTTATTTGAAATCAGTTTTATAAGGAATTTTTCTTTAAATTTATCAGCTTTGAATAAATTTTCCGACTTGATTCAAATTTACTCTTTGCATTGAACATAGTTTTTCCAATGATAAGGCATTGAGAGAGTATTCTTTTAATAAAATAAAAGACTGATTATTTTTAAAAAATATCTCAGATGTGAATAAGAAAGTAAGCTCGAATTCTTAATTTCCTATCGATTTCGGTATGGAAAAAATCATAATGATGATATCGTGTCCGCGTTACCACAGAAAGGGGGTGCAGTAGCTTCTGAGGGGAAAGACCCCTGCGCACCTGAGGACAGAAGTCTGACTTCTAGCTCATATGAAGATGAAACACACACATTCGCTGGCAAAACCTCTTTTTACAGGGGGGCACATTCACAGATAGAATACAGATGAAGAACAAACATGCCCGAGCCAGGATTCGAACCCGGGACGCCTAGATCACGGGGAAGATGCTCTACCCTTATGCAAGGACGCCGGATAAGGAAAAAAATGCGAAATTAATTTTCACCATTGCATTCACCGCTGCAAGTAAAAAAAAAAGTATTTAGTTAGAGAAATAGATTTTATTTTAGCGATTTTTCGAGATTGAATTATTTTATGAGGACATATTCTTCTTCTAATTTGTTAGCTTTGACTAATTTTTCTTGCATGTTTTAAATTCTCTCTATTGTAGTAACATGATCTTTCAATAATAAAAATGATGCCAGCGTATATCGTCAATAAAATATAAAATCAATTATATTGCCGCGTTGAGGAAAGTTAGTCGAATCTCCATGGCCGAATGGTCATGGCCCTGTTCTCATGATCAAGAGACCCGGGTTCGAATCTCGCTGGAGACAATGCGATTAATAGTGTATGTAAATACTTAATTCCTTGTTTTTGTGTTTTCCTTTATTTCATGTTCCAGAAGATACTGGACATTTCTTTAGTTTACCAGACAAATGTTCTGGACTTTTCTTACTATATCCAGAAGAGTATTCTGGAACTTTCTCTGCTTGTATGAAAGCAGAAGATTTGTCAGTTACTGTGTTCAGTTAATAAATTGGTTTAGTTCCACCTCTTGTGTGTATCATTTAGTTCTATACTATAGTTCTACGTGACATTCTTTGGTGGAGGCGCCGGGTATGATTCCAGTCAGCGTGGAAACGGAATTACGAAGAAGCGATCGCCTTAAAGGCCTTGAACCAGAATTTGGACTTTATTATCCACCACCCAGAAAGACAACAAAAATGCCTGTGGAACAGGAAACTAAACCGATCATCCTGACACCAGCACAGCCACAATACAGGAATCCATCTATATTTAAGGGAGACGTGGGACAGGACCCAAACAAATGGCTTAAAGAATATGATAGAGTGTCAAAATTCAACATATGGAATGACATGACTTGTCTCGCAATATGTTCTTCTTCCTGGATGGCACAGTAAAGCAATGGTTTGAAAATAACAACGAAGATAAATTGATTTCCTGGGATATTTTCAAATCAATATTAAAAGTGGCATTTGGGGAAACACAGCACTATGCAAAGAAAGCAGAAGATGAGCTAAAGAATAGAGCTCAAAATTCTGGTGAAAGCACGCAATCGTACATCCAAAACGTGTTGGGGTTATGCCAAGTCAAACCAGATATGTCAGAAGAAGATAAAGTGTCTCATCTGATGAAAGGAGTCGCCGAAGATGTTTACCAGGCACTATTGACGAAAGAAATAACCACTACAGAGAACTTTATAAAAAGGTGCAGAAAAATCGAAGAGATGCAGCAAAAGAGGATCCGTGGTAGGAAATTTGAAAGGCTCCCAAATGTGGTACCAATGGCTGCAATTGACCAGCAACTGGATCTAGTATCACTGGTACGTCAAATAGTACGAGAGGAGGTCCAACGCCATATATCTCCAGTAGTTGATCCCGAACTCCAAGACAAAGGCATTGAAGCCATTGTTCGAGAGGAAGTAGAAAATGCTTTGGCTCCTTTGTCATAGACAGCACCAGAGTGGACAAAGGTCAAACCAAGACGCCGACCTTCCTATGCTGACGTTGCCAGACGACCTACGCCCGTAGCACAGCAACCACAAAGGAAGACAGAGGTCTGGCGCATCCCTGATATAAGACCCGTCTGTTTCCATTGTGGCCGCCCTGGCCATGTAGTTCGATACTGCCAAGATCGCAAAGCTATTTTTGAGGCATATCGGGCTAATAGGAGAGATTTCGGCCGTCCACAGTCGAATGAGGGACGCTATGCCGACGAATATAGCCAACCAGCAGCCTGAGGTTTGTCGCCAAGCCCATCACGAGGACGATCGCCGACACGCCGCTATAGATCTCCGTCGCCATATAGAAGATCCAGTCAATCTCCTTGCCGCAGAAATGAGGAAAACTAAGCGGTGCGACCTTCCTTGGGGGTGAGGCCGCTAGTGACAAAAATCCTCCGATGCCGCAACATTGTGCCGCTATGATGACCGGAAACAACATAAAAGTAATCGTCGACAATGAGCCAGTACCTGCCCTTGTGGACTCTGGAGCCTCATTTTCTGTAATCTTGGGGAAGTATCGTCGCCTACTGAAGAAAGTTATGTTTCCCACAACTAACAATGTTCTTTTAAAAGTCGCCGATGGAAATTATGTGAGACCAGTGGGAAAATGTACGCTTCGTCTTGAAATCAATGGCCGACCTCAAACTTTTGAATTTATTGTTTTGCCGCAATGCAGTCACGATATCATCATTGGTTGGGACTTTTTGGGCACTTCTCAAGCTGTTACATATTGTGGCCGTTCGGAGCTCTTGTTTCAAGACGTCATTAGAGAATCTCAAACTCCAGTCGTTTATTCACAATAGAAGAGTATACAGTACCTGCTCGTTCTATCAGAAAGATTACTGTCTTAGGCCGTAAGAACCTTCGAGCTATCGACGTAATAGTAGAGGGAAATAGGATGCTCCTCCTGAACAAGAAAGTTGCTATTCCGTCTACTATAGTTACGCTCCTTAATGGAAAAGTCGAACTATGGGTTGCCAACGGACAAGAAGAACCTCAAATCATTTCTAAAAACATGTACATCGGGTATGACGAACCTTTACACAAAGACTGCGTAAATACCATAGATGAGGGATCGTCTTGTTCCACGACCACTTCAAAGGCAAAATTGGGTGTCATCGATTATACCACGATGATAGCTCCGGATTTGAGAATCGACCAAAAAGAAAGAATATTTCATCTACTCCAGAGGTTTTTCAGAAATTTTCGATCAAGAAAGGATGTTCAAGAACGGAAACCAACTCAATATTAAACACTAAATAAACACAGGCGACCACTTACCTATTAGTCAGAGAGCTTACACAGTGTCCCCATCCGAATGCCGCATTATCAGTGAGGAGGTAACCAAAATGTTAGAGAAAAACATCATTCAACCATCAGAAAGTCCATGGTCATCTCCAGTCGCCTTGGTCAGGAAAAAAGATGGAAGCTGGCGTTTTTGTGTTGATTATCGCCGACTCAACAAAATTACCAAGAAAAATTTGTATTCATTGCCACGTATTAATGGCACCTTGGATTGCCTGAAGCGGGCAAAATATTTTTCGTCTATGTATCTCTACTCCGGTTACTGGCAAATAGAAGTCGATGAAGCCGATCGTGAGAAAACAGCTTTTATTACATATGAGGGATTATACGAGTTTAAAGTGATGCCATTTGGCTTATACAATGCTCCTGCAACTTTTTAAAGGATGATGGATAATCTTCGGCGACATTTAAAATGGACAATATACCTTTGCTATTTAGATGACATTGTGGTGTTCTCAGAAACATTTGATGAACATCTTCAGAGGTTGAATACCGTCTTTCAGTGTATACAGAACGCCGGCCTTATCCGTAATAAAAAAAATGTCACTTTGGAGCACAAGAGATAAAGATCTTGGGACACCTAGTATCCAGTGATGGCGTATGACCGGACCGAGAAAAAATAAAAGCCGTGAGTGACTTTCCCGTGCCTAGGAATATCCATGACATCAGAAGCTTTCTGGGACTTTGCTCTTACTATCGCCGATTTATCAAGGACTTTTGACATAAAGCTGAACCTCTACATTTGTTACTGAAGAGGGACACAAAATTCTGTTGGGGACCTGAACAATTGGAAGCTTTTCATACCTTGAAGAAAGATCTTACCTCGGATCCTGTCTTAGGCCTTTATGACGAAACTGCACCAACGGAACTTCACACTGACGCGAGTGGATACGGAATCGGCGCAGTATCAGTCCAAATACAAGACGGGAAGGAAAAAGTAATAGCTTACGCCTCGCGGACTCTGACGAAGGCTGAGAAAAACTATTCTACAACTGAAAGAGAATGTCTTGCGGCCATATCTATTTGGAAAGGCTTTCAAGATCGTCACTGACCATCATTCCCTGTGTTGGCTGATAGGACTGAAGGATCCCTCTGGAAGACTCGCTAGATGGGCGCTGCGACTCCAAGAATACGAAGTATCAGTAGTGTACAAAAATGGAAGGAAACACAAAGATGCTGATAGTCTGTCTAGAAACCCATTAAAAGTCGATGCTTCATGGTATGGGGATTCCATAGGTGACACTTTATTCACTAATCTCTCAGAAGAACAGATGAAAGATCCGATATTGGCAAAAATAATAAGAGACCAACAAAGTACCAAAACAAGTAGGCTGGGAAACTTTGAATTAGTCGAAGGAGTCCTCTACAAGAAGAATTTTGATCCGTCCGGAAAGAAATTCCTACCAATGATCCCGAAGCATTTACGGCTCGGTATTCTAGAATCTCTCCATGACGACCCTACCGCTGGACATCTAGGATTCACCAGGACGTATGACAGAATAAGAAAGCGATTTCATTGGCCAGGTTTGTACAGAAATGTTCGCAGATATGTGATGCACTGCCGAGAATGTCAAAGGAGAAAATCTATTCCTCAGAAGCCACCAGGTCATCTCGTGCCTATTCCACCAGCTTCTGCTCCCTTCCATCGCATCGGAATCGACCTTCTAGGACGATTTCCAAAATCTGACGACGGCACCAAATGGATTGTAGTATGCACCGATTATTTGACACGTTACGCAGCCACCAGAGCTTTACCGACAGAGGAAGCTACACAAATAGCCAAATTCCTACTAGAGGACATAATCCTGAAACATGCAGCTCCACGAGTTATTACAGACCGTGGTCAAGTATTCCAGTCCAAGCTGGTGTCCGATATTAATAGACTGTGCAATATCACTCATCGAATGACTACATTCTATCATCCGCAAACAAATAGCCTCACAGAGCGATTCAACAAAACGCTAGCAGATATGTTTTCTATGTATGTTGATGTCGAACAGAAGAACTGGGACCAGGTATTGCCATTCGTCTACAGCACTGCCAAGCAAGACATGACAGGCTTTACGCCCTTCTACCTACTACATGGTAGCTGAAACGCCGTTGGATACTATGTTCCCTCTCTGCCCCATCGAGTTCAGCCAAAAAGACGATTATGTTAATCATCTGATCAAGAAGGCAGAAGAATCGAGGCAATTAGCTCGTGCACGAACTCTCGAGGCTCAGCAGAAAGATCGCCGGCATTATGACTCCAAACATTGGATAGTGGCATATGAACCAGGGGATTTAGTGTGGATTTTTATTCCAGTTCGTAAAAAAGGGCTTTCAGAGAAGCTCCTCAAGAGGTACTTCGGCCCTTATCAAGTTTTGAGGCGGTTGTCTGACGTCACTTATGAAGTAGCCGATTTGATCCTAATTCTAGAAGGCGGAAACCGAAGGAAGTTGTCCACGTTTTATGCATGAAGCCATACCATGACCCAGAAGAACAAAACGGCCAACATTCTTATAAAATAATGGAGGTTCCGGAAAGAGACATTTCTCAAGAGACTACTCACCGTGAAGCACGACAACTTATACTGGCCCTCTGACTCGATCGAGAGTTAGAGCCACACAAAAATGTCATAACAGCGAGAGGCTGTTCTTCTAAAGAGGGAGCAATGCCGCATTGAAGGAAGACTGTCGAGTCTCCATAGCCCAATGGTCATGGCACTGTTTTCATGATCAAGAGACCTGGGTTCGAATCCCTCTAGAGACAATGCGATTAATAGCATATGTAAATACTTAATTCCTTGATTTTAAATTTTCCTTTATTTCAAGTTCCAGAAGATACTGGACATTTCTTTAGTTTACCAGACAAGTGTTCTGGACTTTTCTTACTGTCTCCAGAAGAGTATTCTGTAACTTTCTCTGCTTGTATAAAAGCAGAAGATTTGTCAGTTACTGTGTTCCGAGTTCAGTTAATAAATTGGTTTAGTTGTACATCTTGTGTGTGTCATTTAGTTCTATACTATAGTTCTACGTGACAATATTATAACTTCTTGAAAATGAATCAGTGTTTTCTTGCATAATGAAATTTGTTTAAATTAAAATAAGAATTTCATCCTTTTATTAATTTCAAGCATAATAAACCTGTGCACTATTTTTAAAGTTCATGGCTGTTGATGAAAAATTCTTTCGATTTAGAGAAATAGATTTAATTCTTTCCTTACAAGATTGCATTATTATCTAAATCTTTAAAAATTTTGAACATTAATAGGGCAAATGTTAAAAGTTAAATACATTACTCCTCAAGTTTTAATTCCTTAAAATAGACCAAAGCACTTACAGATATATAAATTTACCTTCTGTAATAGCAACCATCAAACCATTTATTTTATATTCAATGCATATTTTGTACATACACTTACACTTGAAGCAAATTACTAACAATTTTTGTAAGATTAACAATAAAAGGATTGTATTTTAATCCGTGTCCGCGTTTACTTGAGTACTTCTTTGCCGATAAATTTATCTTCAAAATGCTAATCGTTATGCCAAAGAAGCCAAAATATCTTATCGAACACTGGTCTTGGCGATTACGAACTCGTTGTCCATAGTATTATATCATAACAAAGAATTAGCTTGGCAAAATATAATTTATAAAATATTATTCGTGCTGAAATATATCAAAATAAGCGAATTAGAAATTTAATTTCTTTTACGTTTAATTTCATTTAGTTTATTAGTTTCTAGATATTTGCTTCGGCATAAAAAAATGATTATTTTCGAATATTTATTTGTAACATTTTTTAAAAAAAAATTTGATATCTAATCCAAGGAATGAAAGCCTATTGCTCGGAGATTTTTCTTCTTCTCATTTTTAACAGGAATCTGTTTTTTCTAGTAATGTCCCAGTTTTCCTATTCTGTTAAATTTTGTTCTAGAAAAGTAAGATCAATCTGAAAAGAGATTCTTCCTGCTTAAAGAAAAATCGCGGGGGGAGGGGGAGAGAATTTTTTGTTAATTTTCAATGGTTACTTCTTTTCCGAAAAATCGATCGCTTTGACGTATAACCAAATTCAACAACTTAGCCTTCATATATTCTCGTCCATACACTTCTACAACTTTTAATCGTTTTAACAAAATTTCATTAATTTCCGCTAATATTAATGATTATTCACCTAAATACAACCACAAAACCCAAAAATTAGAGATCTTTTTAAGTCTTTAATTATTTAATTTCGTTTTAAGATTGAAACTTTTAACGATATTTTAAAAATGTAATACATTAATTGAATCTTATCTGTTCTCAAGTTTTAATTTTATATGCATATATTAGATTTAGAAATCGACTTTCATTCATGCCTGCCATAAAGGAATATTTTATATATGATGAGGAAATTAATTTTTTCATATGCTGAAGAATTTATAGTTTATATTCATAAGTCAAAGAACTTCTCTATATCCATACATACTTTTTCAAAATATCTGTATCGTTTGGTTTCGAACATTAAAAGTTCTCATCACTGAATGTTAGAAACTCACGATTACAACTCCTCAGCCATGAAGACTTAGACAGCTTAAAATTTGCTTTAAATATGATAGAAAATATAAAAGGAATGTATGTTACTACTCCTGCCGGTGATTACTTGTTTACTTCAGTGTGTCATCGATTATTTTTTTATCAAAATGTAATATTCGATCATATATTACTATTCATCATGACAATTTTTAGCATGCATTCTTTCACACGAATAATGCGTTGAAATCCCGACATCTTTCTAACGTATGCATGCCAACTGAAGGAAAGAGGAACAAGCCCCGAGCACATTCAATCTGTGAAATATAATCAAATCCTTTTTGTTTGGTGATTTATTTCAATAAAGAGTTTTATTCGAATGTCGAAATGCTCCTCATAGTCCTTGGGAAATGTAATTCGACGATGTAACTATGATTTTTGTCAATCTCATTGGTGAAACTTCTATCCCTTCAATGAAATATCTTATCAAAGATGTCTTAATTTTGATACATCTACAATACCAAAACAGACAAATTGAGTCATGAACTAAGAAGCAAACATAGTCTTTTCGGAAACTTTGCCATTCTATTTATTGAATTAAATTTTTGGTAACAGACCTTGTTCAGAAAAATGTGCAGATGCTAAACATAAATTACTCATTTCTTTTTAATAATATTATTTCGAATTCGTTAGCAAATACATCCGAGGTGCGTATTGTCTGGGATCCAGTGACTTGGTAAGTGAATAAAAGTTGTTTCTTATAATTACGACTATGTTAGTGATATATTTTATTTTATCTATCTTGAAAAGTTGTAATAGAAAAAATAAATGTATTCACCCTGTTAAACGATTTTCATCATGAAAAATTAGTTAGTGTTTATACATTTATTACTTTATATAAATAGAAGAAATTTGCTCAATCATCATTTTAATCTTACTGGAAAATGAATGTGGAAGCAATTTCTATTATTTCAGAAATCCTGAATATTTAATCAGTTTTGATGAAGAAGTTAATATTGTTTGTGTCATATAATTGAATTCGTATATTTTGTACAAAACTGACGAAAGGAAGAGAAAACACTAAGTTTTTGGTAATCAGACATAAATATTTGGAAAAATACGCATGCATTCTTTCCAAATAGGCTATACCTTTGAAAGATGAGAATAAGGAAAAAAATTACGAAAGCATTAAGAGTAGAATGATTTGTTTGAATATTCAAATCAAAAAGAGACAATATATTTTACAAAAAAAGTATTCAGACCGCTTGGATATTCCTCTGTATAAGTTTGTAAAATGTGATGTGTATGCAGGGCATTTAGGTTGTGACAATTCGATTAATTCACAGTTAAAAATTAATGGTAATGAGCAGTTACATGATACCAACATAAAAAAAAATCTTATTATTTAAAACGCTAAAAGGATTTAAGTGGAGAAGTGTATGAAAGTACGTTTTAAGAATAAGAACTTCAAGATACGATGGATTCGAAACATTCATTTGTTAAAAATATTCTAAAAGCAAGAAAAGCAATATTATAAATTATTTTCTATAAGAAAAAAAATGATTTTCCAAAAAAGCATTTTTTTATTTTTTTAAAAAGGAATAATTTTTCACATTCTTATAAATTTTTTATCTTTTATAATGCTTTTCAGGAACATGAAAAACAAAGAAAAAAAGTGTAGATTTGCTATATAAATTTTTTTCAGAAATTTCCTGTTTAAAATTTACGCTTTTGTTTTATTATTTGTTAAATTATAAAAAATATATATATAGGAATGTGAAAAATTATTTCTTTTGAAACATTTTACAAATAATAACTATTTAATAAATATTTTTAAAAATATTAAAGCTAACAGAATGGTTGACAATTGATTCAATTGAAAGCCATTCGGCCTGTAATTTGCTCTTCATTCAGCAGAGTAACATAACGAAAAAAAGAATCAGAAGTCGCATTTTGCCTCTGTTTTAGGTCGATAGACAAAGAAATGAGCACGATAGAGGAAAATTTCTACTATGTATTGCTGCTTTCATCGGTTGTTTTGACCACGAGCCAGTGGAAATTATCAATGAAAATTAGAGTACAGTATTGTACAAGAATCTGATGATAGGTTATTACAACGAATGCATGGGTGTGTTCCGGATTGTTTGCCTGATTTATATTTAACTGAACATTTTAGAAAAGAAATGGCATTTTATTCATGAGATCACTTCTTTCCTAAGCAGTACATTTACAAGATTTCCTAATTTGTTATATTTTAATTTTTTATAATACTTTCTTGCCTAAAATCTGGCTGATGTTTAAAGTCAATCTAGTGAAAACATAGACAATCTGCTATCGCCACTCTTTTGCAATATAGACATTCTAAGAAGAGTTGTTTTGAGTCAAATGATATGAATTCAGTATAAATCAATGAAGCAAGTAAAATGAGCAAATGGAAATTAGAAATTAAAAAACTGTAACAGCATTGAAATTGAGCTTATAAAGAGAACCAGAAAGGTTTAAATTTGTGATAGCACTGCTATTTTCCAAACTGCTATTTTGAAGCTGATGCAACACTCCATCTCATAAATGTACTGCATCCATACTTTGGGCTTTCTTTAAATTATTTAAGGCATTTCAAAACTATCCCTTTAGCAATAATCTATTTCCTATAATTCATTTCAACACCACTAATCCCCCTTAAATGTATTTTAAGCTTAAGAAACAACTTTTATTTAAAAGTGACCATAATGAAATACTATAGATTTTTATATTCGGAGTTACTGAATTAAACAAATGAGTCAAGAAGAAATATGGCAAAAACTGAAGAAACTCAATTGCTTTCGATTTATGAAAGATATTATATTTCAATAAAGTAATTGCTATATAGTAGTTTGAATTGATAGTTCAAATTTTAGTTATCTTTTTAGATATGATTATTTTTTTGAGATGGGTATACTTTTTTTAGGATGAGAAATATTATTATTGTCCGATTTTCATTATACACTCTTGTATAAATTCATCGAAAAAAATTCACCTCTTACAAAATACAATGTGATAATTACTCAGATTGTATTAAAAGTCATGTCATTAAATATTCAAAAAATGAATTAAATGTATCATGTCTTTAAATATATAAATGTATCATGTCAAATTTCGCCAAATCTCACTTTTGTAAATGTTTTGAAAGTTGTAACTTTTTTCAAAACTAAATTTTTATACGTAATTTGTGTATACATTTCAAATTTAATTTTGTTAAAAAGCGACATTTTTTTCATATAGTGTAGTTTTCGTCATAAAATGTTATTTATTTGAAATCTTGTTATTTTTGGAAACTACATATTAAAAGTTTTTAGATAAATTACAATATATATACAACATTCTGAAGATTGATTCTATTTAACTGTCCTAAACCGAATCTATAATTTAAGTGTCTAGTTTAGTTGTAAAATTTTAAAAATTTTGCCAAATTGAACATATATTTCAAGTTATAGCGTTGTAGACACCTAGGGCGCAGGAAACAGCCATATATATATATTTGAAAGCCAATTTGTATTTATTTTTGTTTGTTTTATGTTGAGGGTAAAATTATAAAGGGTAAATATATTCCAGAGCAATTAATATAGCATAAATGATATTTGATTTAAGCTTTAGAATTTAAGCATTCTATTAATACGTGTAGCAGAAACTAGTTAAAATATAATCGTCATTAAAATTGGCTACATAAATGTGAAAAGTTAATTCAATATAAAACTGTTTGAAATAAAATGCAAAGCATATTTTTATTCCAAATCTCATATACATTTTATATTTCACCAAGAAATTTGAACGCAAGGCTTTACAATATTGGGCCATAAAAAGTAAGAAAAAATCTAAAGGGAAAAAAATATAGCGAGATCCATTAATATAGTAAGAGATTTATTTCAAATACCACTTTTTTTAGTAAAAAGAGATAGCAATACTGCAAATAAGGACCAGAACTTCCATACAAAGCATTTGAAAAAATTTCAGAAAAAAAAATTTAATTAGTTAAACATGATTTATGAAGGTAGTTTTTAGGTTTAATTGGGTTCATGAAGGTAAAATTTTCAGGGTTATATGAAGGTTTGCAATTCATATTTTCAACATTTGGAGATAAGTTAAACATGATTTGGATTCATGTTACACTGCGAAATTGGTACAGACTTTTATACGGGAAAAATAAAATAAAAGTGTTTGATTGGTCTGGTTATTCCTCAGACTTAAATCCCATTGAGAACTTATGGCATATTTCTCAAGAAGCGTTGAGCTAAGATGAATTGCACGAAAACAGAACAAATGATAAAAAGTGCTATACAAGTGTGGTTCAACGATGATGAAGTCAAGAACATGTGCGCTACACTAGTGGAGATGTGTTGAAGAGGTCATTTCTGGTATTGGAGGACATACTTCGTACTAATTTAGAGATTTATCAATCTTAATATATGTAAGGATTAAAAGATAAGGTTTTAGAAAAAAAATCGTGCTTATTTATTTATTTGTCCCAATTAATTCGAATTGCTTAGTATATAAATTTGCTACTTTCTTGCAAATAATCGCTGCAGGGAATAAATAATAAAATTAGTATAAAGCTTTTGATTTCAATTTTTTTTTTAACACGATTGTAGCTAAAGTAAATAGATGTTTAGAAAAAGCGGGAAAGTGTTCATCTTCCAAAATCCTTAATAAAGCTATATGCCTATTTCGCTAAGGTTTCATCTGTGCATTCCGTAGCCACCATTCCCAATTACTCTTCCTGATCCTATGCCTTAGTATGTCTATTCAGTGGATTGAAAATTATTGCAGAAGGTAGATCAGATTTGAAACAGAAGGGAAAAAAAAAACTTAGCTGACGGTGAAAAGTAATCCAT
Organism: Argiope aurantia; assembly: GCA_026543865.1. Lineage (NCBI taxonomy): Eukaryota > Metazoa > Arthropoda > Arachnida > Araneae > Araneidae > Argiope > Argiope aurantia. Next base: position 43,364 of record JAPMOR010046164.1, on the reverse strand, counting down.
TCAAACTTATTAGCTTGCTTTTTTTTAAACAGAAAAGTTTTGATTGAAAATGAATTTCGCAATTAAATAACAAATATTTGGTTTTATAGAACAGAAATATCTTATTACTTGTATTTTTTGTTTAAAAAATGTGGCAGTTTTATATTAACGTTTTTCTATTCCAAAACTTTATAGAATATGATTTTGGTTATAAGCCAAGGAATAAAACAAATTTCTTATAATAAAAACTTAAATTCCTATTCTTGCAATGTTAAATAAGGTTTAACTATCCGATACAGAACAGGATCTAGTTTATGGCCCCTTTCTTACAGTATCTAAAATATTTCTAAATGCAGCCATATAATTACGATTAAGAATAGCCCATAATCATATGTGGACAAAAAAAAATTCACATTTAAAAAAAATCATCAAATTATCTAATATAAAATTACACAATTTTGTATAAATATCTTTAAAATTAATGCATCAAACTAATGCACTGACTATTCATGCCGTACTTGGTTATATTTTCTTCAACATTAAGAAAAGAATATTTGTTTCAAAACTTATAAATTCAATAAGTAAAATTTTAGAACAAATAATCTTTAAATGTATGCTAATTCTTTTTTGTAAATGGGGGAATAGTTACATTTTCTGAAAATAACTTTAAAAAAAAAATTATGCCAAATGTGCATCCAAAAATTTTAAATTTGATGCTTTCAATAATAATAATATAATGCCTTAAACTTTCCAAATGCAGGAAGTTTTTGTTATTTCGCTTAGAACTGTAAGTTATTTTTTAATTCCATGCAGCACTTGCAAATAAGTTAAAAACAATTGCAACTAAGTACATTTCTATATTATATATAGCATATCAATATGGTTGTATGCAAAAATTTTGATACAATTTCTATGCTAGTCACAGCATGTGATTTAAGTATAAGAGATTCAAGTTCAGATATAGTAATTCCTCTATTCATTCATTTATATGAAGAAACCTGATAGGTAACATAAGATTTAATAGTTTATGATACATAATTATTTTTCCGCAATAGTTTTTTTATTCAACCAAAAACGCTTACATAATTGTTTTATAATTAAAAGGAATTAACTTCCATCAACCAGTTATTTATAAATAAATTCAAAAAATACTTAAATGATAAAATGTGTTGATGCATACAATAGGAAATTTTAACAAAAATACTTTTAACAAGAATTTAAATAAAAATTTTTTTAATTAAATTTCAGATCTTATAACAATACATTGCAAAGTAAAGAAAATTTAAGTATCAAATAAAGCAGTCAATTTATTGTAAAATTCAGTCACCGAATATAAAGCATCGCAAAGAAAATAACATGTTCCAGAAACAATCTTTAGAATAACTAATCTGATGTAACTCAAGGAAAAGTCTCGGATGCCTTCATGATCAGATTAACTTGATAATGCCAACAGTAGATACATTAATATTAATCAATGCATATTTCCACTATATTGAAAGAACATAAAAACTAGATGTATATCATAAGTATTACTACTGATATCACAAACTTGAATTTTATTCCAATTAAAAAAAAAACATTCATTTCAGTTGAAAAGTAAATAAAAATATTTTATTGGATTATTTTAATTATAGATTTCAGATTTCCAAACTTCATCAATAATTAGAATTTCGTATAGATAATTACTTCTTGTTGAGATTATTGATAATATATTTTAAGATACAATAACTAGTCTATTAATTATAAAAAAGGAAATATCACTCAACTAGTTTCTCTAATAAGTTTCATATTCATACATGTGTTGTTTCAAATATGATAAATTTAGAAGGGGGGGGGGAATTATTTAGTCAGATATATAAAGTTTACCAAAGTATTAGATATTTTAATAAATGAAATGACTTACTACAAATGTTTTATTGATACAAAAATGAGAATAATACAAATGTATGGATACATTCTTCTTCCTTCTGCTAATTCTTGCTAAAAACAGTATTCGGCAAACTCCAAAATAGATGGTAGAAACTTTTGCAAGTAGGACATGGTTATAGCAGTTATAGCAAACCTATGTAGCATATAGAAAAAAATAATAAAGACCATATCTTGCACTTTTGGAAATGTTTTTATAATTTTTCTTTTAATAGACAAATATAAATTAATCTGTTTTATAAGACTTCTGAACTTGCTACTAAAATAATACACAATTCTTGTTAAAAGAAAGTTTCTAAACAATAGATATTCTATTGTTTAGAAACTTTGAATTAATTTAAAATATATATGCTCTAGTGATATTAAATGCAGAATTACTCTAAGTTTCATTTAAGACATCTATTTAGAATCTATACAGTCTAAAGAAGAATAAGTATGCATAAATTGAAATATCAAATAAAATATTTCAATTTTGAATGAAATATATTAATATCTAGGAGTATAGATTAAATAACACCATTTATTAAGATTCATTATGCTTTTGGAAGCCAAGATTGAGCTGTAAAAAATTTTGTGATTTCAAAATTTAAATTTTATATTATAGGATCATAAAAATGAATACAATGTTCTAAAGATAAAAAAGGAGAAAGGAATATAATAATGTAAGAAAAATTTATTAAGGAATTTCAATTATTTATTAAGGAATTTCTATCCCAAATGAAAAACTATTTTCTTCAAAATTATTATAGATGGTGAGTTTCCCACTGACAAAATCAATAATATCCTTCACCCAAATTTTTTAACTGATTCTTTATTAACAAATAATCACCTGAAACAATACTTATAATGCTTGGTCACTACATTTACTGCATATCATGTTTTTATTTGTGGAGTAGATTTTAAATCATAATTTGGTAATTATCAATAAACATTTCATTTTGTAACTCAGCAAAACAGAGGGCATTAAACAATATTTTTCATTCATACTACTAATAATAAGGATTTTAGTTATAATGTATCATTTCTGACATTTTCTTTATATTTAGGAATGATAGTAAGTTTGACCGTAATTTCATCACTGATTATCATTCTTAAAAGAATAACTTCATATACATTAACATACACACACACACAAAAAAAAATCCAATCACTATTTAAACTTAATATAATATTAATATATCAATTAATTGATTTATATAAAAAATACATTCAAAAAGATTAATCCCGATAAAAAAACCTTCCTTCTTTATCCCTTTTATTTTCAAAATCTACATCTTAAAAAATGAATGTTGTTGGTCTTTATTATTTTATCTAATTTAATTTTGAAAGCACATAATCTTTTAAAAAGAATATAGTAAAAGTATTTAAAATAATGATATAAAAAAGTAATAGATGACCGAGAGAAATTAAATAAGAAAATGTAAAAGAAACAGATTTCAAATAATCTTTATTAAAAACAATACATATGGAATGTTTTCCTTGTATCCAAAATACCAAAATAATAACATTTTGTGCAGAATAACTATACTGAACAATGTCAGTAGTGAAAAAAGATGTTTATACAAAATTTACATCTAAGCAATAAACAGGAATATGAAAAATTCATTAGATTTCTCATGTCAGTGTTGTCATGGTGAATATCCCTGTCCTCATACTTATGAGGATGATTCAAACTTGGTAAGAGAAAATTATATTATTTTAAAAATTATTCTAAAATTTTAAAAGGATGCATTTAAAATGCTTATACACAGTATAGTGAATTTCAAATGAATATTACATTGTATATATAACAGAAGCCATATAAGTGCTTCTTGATTCATTTAAAAATAAATTTAGAATGAAACATTTTATAGAAATTGCAACAAATATTATTCAAAAATTAAATATACATTCATTCTAATACACCTATATGAAATAGTAATCAAAGAAAAAAAGTAACATCTGGTATATTTTTAAAATCCTTATAAAAGCAAATAAATATCACTTTAACATCAAATCAAAATTATCCAAGGTCCTATTTTAAATATAAAATGCTTACCAAGGAGTTAACAGTTGTCCTTGTTTGCATGTATAGTAAAAAAAATTATATCACAATTTGCTATAAATTGAATGACATATTCAAATATGATACAATAAATTTCACATACTAAGATTAAAGATTTTATATATGCTGAAAAATGCCTACACAAGACATAAAATTATAAAAAATGCCTACACAAGACAACAAAAGCCTTGATTGTTATCAACTGGAGAGTTGGCAAAGCATCTACATGCACAATAGAGAGACATCCAGGTACATCAGGATCGCTAAAAATAATAAACAATCAAATTTTAAAATAATGAAGACAATGTTAGATCTTTGAGATAATTCTGGGGGTATTTTTTTTCTTTTCTGAGAATCATAAACACATACAGATCTTTTATATTAAAATATTCAGCAATAAAACACTTTATTTCATTGTTACTTTAATATGTTGAAATTCATTTCAAAAATTGATCATTCTGTACAGAAATACTACTAATATATTTTTTCTAACATACAGTTTCAAAAAACAGTCACTTGAACTGTTAACATGGATAAATTCCAAAATCCCAAGAAATTTAACACTTTTTTAATGATGAAAAAAATAATCTTGATTTCAAACATTTTATTTAAATCAGTCCATTATCATACTGACATTTGTATTTTCCAATAACTAATAAATTATCTTTTCCCCTCTGGATTTAAAATCAATAGGCTTTATTTTTTCTTTTTATGAAAAATAATTTGATGATAAAAAATGTTTCATTCTACATAAAAGATTACAAGAAAAAAGTGTACTGACCACTAACAAAGAATATTCTTCAGTCATATCTTGTTTTAAAAAAAAAAAAAAGCTAATACATACATTGTGAAGCTTTCATTTCACAGTATCACATAATAAAATCATTTTTAAATAATAAATATTTTTCATTACATGTTAAAAAGATCTGAATTAATAATTCAGCATTTGCTCATCATGATAAAATTTATATAATTTGTAACTCACCTTCGGCATCTTTAGAGTGTGACTTGCTCATGGTGGTGGCATTAGCTATATATTTTTCTGTTTAGTAAATTATTTAAAATTTCTATAGCATTTAACACTTTAAATATAGAATTAACATTGAATATATATTCTTTACCAAAAATTATATATAATAGAAATTTCCTGTTTCTTCCAGCTGCAATAAAGCTATTAGCAATTGGCACTCAATTGCATTTGAAATTTTTATCATAAACATTTTTCTAACTTTATAAATTTAAAATCTTTATTAAATAAATAAGGACTGTATTCAATATTTTAATACTAGGAAAAAATTTTGAAATATGAATATGGATATAAAACAAAACTAATGCAATAAACAGCAAAAAATATTCACCTTCTAATTTATAAATGAACTTTTCAAAGATGGAATAGATTAAGAATCATTCAGAATAGACAAAATAGTTAAAATGCATTCAGGCATAATTATTTTTTTTTTTCCACACTTGAAATAAGAAAGTTATTTTTTTCCCTCAAATTTACAGCAAATAATGAAATACTGAAATATTTTAATTGAAATGAGTAATTCTATACTATTTATTAAGCTTAGTAAAAAAAATATATAATTTTCACACTCTAAAATACTGTTAAAAAAGAGGGAAATAAACTTACTTTTGTATAAAGACCATACAAACTCCATACTATAGGAAGCACTATCGAACATTTAGCCAATTGATCATCATAAGATCTTGCAGGGTGTCTGTAGATGATACAATATATGTTATCATGAGAAGAGAAAAAGGTTTATTTTATGAGATTGCAATCAAAATTGAGCTACATTTTATTCTGGGGAATTATTACAAACCTTTTATAGTTAATATTCCTGTTTACCATTCAATACTGAGCAATTTATACCTAACCTTTTACATTGAATTGATTTGAGTTTAAAGACTATGTACTAAGTATTGTAAAGCTATTGAAACAGGGAAAATTTAATTTTAATAGAATTTTACTAAGTCAACCAAGCCATATCATTAATAATTACATTAGGGAAAAAAATATCATTTCCTGAAATTATAGAAGAGTTATGTGTTGTTGAACATTAAAATACAACTGAAATTACAATTCATGAATGCTATCAGTTACATCAAATATAAATATGAAGCAAGAAAATGCTAATTTATTAATTAATACAGAGGAGTTCAAACAACCTATTTTTGATTAGTGAAATTTTAAATTATTTCATGATTTAAACTATTTTTTTACTTATGGTTACACATTTGGTTAAATAAGATTTGTTACATTATAAAAGAATTTGTCCATTTTATTACATTTTTTGAAAATCACATAGATAAATTTTTAGTTATTGAGTTTTTTAATTAAAAAAAACGGTTTTTAAGCACAGAAAAGGTTTTAAAGAATAAATTTCAATTATACTGAACATAAATGATTTAAAAAATTACTATTTAGATATTTTATTCACTAACTTGAAAAAAATATTAATTTTAAGAAATTAATGCCCTACTTGTTAAATGATTGAGAGCTAATAATTCTGAAAATTTAAAAAGGCATTTATTTCTATAATAGAAAGATATTAATAATTTGAAGAATTTCATAGAGCTTTTTTAAATCAAAACATCTTTATGGAAAATGTTAAACAATTAATGAAATATGCAGTGCAAAAGATATTAATATGTCGAAAAAAGTAATCTCCAATTTAAATAGTATTGGTTAGAAACAGATAATTGGGGAAAAAAAATTGATTCTGATAAAATAAAACTAAAATGAATAAACACTGGAGTAAATACATATGGGATTTTCTTTTTCAATGAATGCTAGTGAAGGAAAGAATAACATCAAATCAAAAGCTACATTAAAAAGTAAACAATGGATTATTTAAATAACAATGATGAAAATTAATCAAAACCAGCAATTTTATAAAGCAACTATTTCTTAAATATAAAAATAGGAATTCTTAAATATATTCACCCATAATTTATTTTTCATTCAAGAGAAAAATATTTTAAACCTTGAAATTAATAAATTTGTATTAAATAGTTTTAAAAATACTTTTATTAGTGAACTAATAGATTTTTTTATTTTAATTATTTTCTGCCTTACAGTTTTTATTATTGGGTTATCCAGTTTTTATTTCCGGTTATTATTGGGAGTATTGCATAATTCTAAAATCGACCACTCTCCCCTCGAATCATTATCTGGAGGCGCGATTAGTATAGAATCAAAACTGAATTAAATTAATCTACTTACTATAATTAAGTTCTGAAAATATAAGAATTATATATTATCATCAAAAATGCAGAAGTGTACAAAATTTTAGAATTTCCGCATATCAGTAGATTAAAAATGCCATTGTTACAATTATGAAGCCAGTTATAATCATTGAAGCAAGTCAAATTTAATAAAAGAGTAAAAATTGCTCTGTAAAATGTTCTGAAAAAGCAATTTCGACAGTATAACAGTAATATTTTAAAATAAAAATCAGAAATTTGTAAAGTGGACTTTACAGAATACTTAAGGTATCATGTGATAAATAGTAGGATGATTGGATGTTTTATTGTAAACAAGATATTGCTTTTATTTCAATACCTATGGATTTGGTTCTGTCTTCTTGGATCATCACGGTTGTTGGTCCTATTGGAAGGCATTTTTTTTTTTTAGAAATTAAGCAGAATAAACAAATGTTAATTAAATTAGCACTTAAGGTATTAATTCTCTTGATCAATTCAAAGCAGAGTTGAGTGTTAAAGTGTGATTTGCTACTACTAAAAATCAGCTGGTTTTACCTCTAATGAATACCACGATCATTAAGAAATTTCTGTGTTTATCGCTGAAAGAAGCATGCATATTCATGCGGAAGTGATATGTGACACTGATTGGGAAACCGAAGTATAATCCTTTTTGAAACGTTAAATGCTGTATAATGATTCGATTTCATTATATAACACCAAAACTCAATATCAGAACTGAAAAAAGCAAAATCTTGAAATTTGCATAATCTGAAGAAAATTTTATTTATATCGCAGGAGATTTCATAACATTGAGTAGAATATTTTATTATTATTATTTCATTAATTTTTAATACATTTTTAATTTTTTGTGGGCGAAATTGTTGCAATCAATGTAAAAGTAAATAAGAAATGAAATTTTTAGGGGGGGGGATAAAATATTGAAAAAATCTGTAGTACATTTTACAAATAAAGGAAATATTCTAAAAATACGATTTATTGAATTTTCTGCTGTCTAGGCGAGACTAAATTTAATATCTGAAGCCAATATCTAAATTTTCAAATAGTTAACCTGTATATTCACAGTAAATACTAAAGCAATTTCAAAAGGAACGGTTAACTCTATTATACACTTTTGCTAATTATTCACTTAGAGTTATGAAACTTTTTATGCTTATGTTTTAAAATATAAATACGTCAAATTCCTTAAAAACACTTTTTAAAACAAAATGTATTATTTTTTTTAAATTATATGAAATTTTTAAAATATTCCAGGTGAATTAATTTTTAATTTTTTTTCTATTATTTTTTCCTTTCTACCCAATATAAATTTGGAACAGAACTGTGAATTATTTTGTAATTGAATTATTTTGTAATTCCAATTAAATGCTAATTTTTTAGAAATATTTTTACGCACACATACAGAATTTTCTTAATTTTTTTAACTCGAAATATAAAATGCATACCCTATTTTCTTTTAATATTTAACCGAAATCTTAATTATCAATTATATTTAATTTCCTCAAAAAGTAAGACACCTCAAAAAGTAAGACCATTTAAATCTAATTACAATATCATTTTAAGAAAAGTCATTGAAATGTACATTTTTTTCTCTATGTCCTTCAAATATTCATTTTATTGAACAATACATTTTATGACACTATTTTAGTTTAATGTAAACATAGATGTTGGTGATGAAACGATACAAAATAAAATTTCATTTTTTTTCGTCCATTTTTTCTTATTATTTCAAAGCCACTGTCCCCTTAATACACGTCTTACGAGAGGGCTAAAATGTGTTTGGTTCCTCGAAAGTTGGACTTGTGATCAGAGGGCAAGGGTAACACTAGAGTCGGTGCCCCTTTCTCCAAAGTTCCAAACCGCACCTGGTATTAGATATTCATCGTCACATTTAACATACAGAGAAACCACACAGAACACGAATTTTCCTTGTCCTTTAAAACAGAAAAGACTTCATTATTGTAATTATAAATGCTCTATGAATACAACTCTCAAAATAAACTTATTTCTGATGTTTGAATTGCCAGAGGTTCCACAAAAATATTATGAGAGTTTAATTTCTAAAAATATTTTATGGAAATATTAAAAATGTTTTATATTCATTTAAATTAAAAAGTTTTCTGAAAGTATTAAAAGTGTGGGCGATACAATAAAAATTGAGAATTCGTTTTGCCAAGCTCAAGTTTTCATTGTTATGGATGTCAAATTGTTTACCCCTCCCCCAAAAAAAATCGTCTAAAAATTTACTTCATAGTTTTTCTAAAAATAATTAAATTATGACAAGTAATTGTTTGCCAAGTAATCTTCATAAATCTTTATTTAACATTGTCGGTCATGCTGATTATCTATTTAGTTTTTAAAAATAATTTATAAAGTTTGAAATTTGCACCTCTGCAGATATATCAGTTACAGAAATGGATTCTTATAAAAGGATACATATTCTATTTAAAGAATTTTGTATCACGAGGAACAAATATCATCTATGAGAATTTTTTTCTTTCTAATATCAGCATTAAATATTAATATCTATATAGTTTTAAATTTATAACAAGAATTCTTCTAGAAGTATAAAGTAAAATGTGACTATTTTCATTATGTGATCTTTACATTTAAAAAAAAAATTCTTCATAAAAAATTGTGGGTTTTTTTTCCACAATTATTTTTCAATCTGACTGTTAAAGCTGTCGAGGGCTCTTGGCACCGAGATGGTCGCTGATGTAACTTAACGGTTTTTTCAGGCTTACTTCGCATTCTTCTTTAAAAAAAATAAAACTTAAACATTTTTAGGATGATTGTATTAAATAACAAATCAACACTGATTGCATTTGAATCCATATAATCATCAATTTTTAAAACTTTGCTATATTTTAAATCGAGTATTCACACACTAAAACTCTTTTTTAAATAAGATTTTCGAACATGCTCTCGCTTGAACATTTATTTATTCTCATCTAAAGATAGATAAATTAATTTATTCTTTCAACACAATATTTCACAACCTAGAAATTTATTTTTACTCCAACAACAGGAAAAGTACAAATTCTTTACTAACAGATTATTTTAATAAGTATAAAAAAATAAAAATTTCAGGGACTTACGGAAATCACTCTTTAAAACTTTGAATATAAATAATTCATGTTTTAGGACAGTTATATTTATGTCCGGCTTCGAGGCAACACGAGGACTATTTAAGGAAGGATCTTTTAGTCTTCGTGGTCGCCGTCTGAACCCGTCTCTAGCCATGGAAGGGGACGGACGTGTTAGGAGCGAATTCAAAGGTTTTTCCTATAAGGGCATTGATCAATATCACTACCGGCTTACGCATGATGGACCAGACATATGTCATAGGAGCAGCTGCCCTAGTCCTGGCTGTAAGAGCAGAACTGATGATAACCACACAGTAACTTCAGGAACGAGCAATAGGTAAAGCAAAGTTGCTTCCCCCATTGAAAAAACAACTCAACAGAACCCACCTAAATACTATGACGAAAATATTTCATAAGAAGTCCAAGCTTGGATGGATAGAATCAATGCAACAGTGCACAAAAGAATTAATTACCCCAACTCTGAAATAGACTTAGCTATTAACGATGATAAACAAATGTGCATTGATTATTTAGCACAGGTTAACCCAAACAATGACAACTTTCAACCAGTAAACCCAAAAAAGGCTGCTAAAATAAGGAAAATTGACGAAAAATCAGAAAGCATGGACACAACAAACAGGTTCGATATTCTTAGCCAAATCGAAGATACCCAAGAAACAGCAAACTTTAGACCCGCAACAATAAATCTTAAGCTCAATAGTAACTACAATATCACACTCCAGGAGATCCATAGAAAATTCCCACAAACGGAAAATAGGCTGATAAGGAACATGATCGCAATACAACCAGTTAACGAAGAAGAAAGATCCAAAATTATTGAAATGCTGACAGAAAAGAAGGAAGAATTCACTCTCTCCGAAAGCTTTGATGAAAGGCCAATTAAAATTATACTCAAAGGACTCCCCATAAATGCAGACAAAGATGAAATAGTAAAAGAACTTGAAGAAAAATCCTACAAAATTATCAGAATATCCCAGCTCAGAAATTACAGGATGAAGACATTTTACCCAATCTACTTACTAGAAGTCAAGAAGTCTAAGAATGCCCAAAACATTTACAATGAAAAATCCCTCCTCCATCTGAAGATTAAAATAGAAACTTACAGAAGAAAAACATCCGCAACTATCTGCTATAACTGTGCAGGGTTCTATCATGCAGCAAGAAACTGCAGACTTACACCCAAATGTATCAAATGCGGAGGCCCTCATACTACCAGGAGCTGCAGCATAAGAGAAAAAAATCCAGGACCCAGCCTGCGTTAATTGTAACGAAACCGGACATACAACTGCCTGGAAAGTATGTTCCAAATTCCTCAAGCTAACGTCAATAAAAGGAAGACCCACCTATGCTGAAATAATTAGAAAAAACCCAAGCAAACAAGACCCCCAACCTATCTCCACACCTAGAAAACAACACGAGAAGCCCACTTGAACAATTAATGAAGAAATACCCTCGGCAATAGAAACCCTGGAAATCCTGAAAGAGCTTAGAGAAGTGCTCAAAGAATTCCCCAGATTAATTGAAGCAGTAAAGCAATCCAAGAAAACTAGCAGCAAGGAAGAGAAAATGATAATTATTCTGAATGCTCTGATCGGCTAAGTCCCACAAAAAGTTTAGATCTCTCCACTACAATAACCCAGCTTCCTGATTGGCCATTCACGAAACATCAAGACTTCCCATTCGCCCACTCCCTATACTATTTAAGAAGACGCTCCTTGCCACTCTTCCTTTTCTCCCCTGCCTCTCGACCGGTACCGACGTTCCACTTCCTCTGCCAGTAGGCCCATAAGACCAGGGCATTCTTTGACGCCAGGGCGCAATTACCAGGACCTTGGAGATAGCCTTGCTACGCAAGGCGGGCGCTCCAAAAAGTCTTCCATCATCTCTTCGTGGTCAGATTGGAGGGAGACAACATCGGAGCCGGCAGTCCCTTCTCCAAACTTTCGTGTCACATCACTGGGGGTATTTATTGTATCTTAGTGACTATTTTATTACTTCTGCCCATATCGGTACATACACAAATGTAGTTATGTTTTCTGCTCGCTAGGTGGATTGAGCAGTTGTTCTTCACAGATGTGGATCGATCTGAGGATCTGATCCTTATCCATTTTATATCTGTATACAAATAGATCTGTTCACTTTTACGTACTGCCCATGTCAGAGGCAACATTTATAAAATCCTTAAATAGGACCGGATTAGTATTCAGATATATTTAATTTGCAAGGGTTGTGCATTTGAGCGTGTTCAAAGAAAGTCAAACATCCTTTAAATTTTGGAGAATTATTGTATCAGCATTCCTAACTAATCAATTTTTCAAAATTTATATTACATTAATTCATAATTCTTACAAGACATATTGCTTTATTTTTTAAAAATTGTCCGATCTAACAATTAAATACCATTTTGATTGTGTCAAAAAAGTTTTACTTTTTTACTAATTTATTTTTTACGTTTTATTATTTTTGACTAAAACTAATTTACTTACTTTTACTTTTTTAAATTTTTATTAAACATTTATTTCATATTTAATTTTTTATAGGCGAAATATTAAAACCAACTTGCTTGAAAGTTACCCGAGATTAATGCTTTTTTATTTAAGTTTTTCAAAATTTAGTACTTAAAATATTTCATACAGAGCTCAAAATTAAAATAAATAAATGAAAAAAAAAACTATTTTGAAGTTGGAGAAAGGAAAGCGGAACCCCCAAAACATGCATCGCCGAGGGGCTCGTAGATGTTTTAATATGGCCCTGCTTTTAGATTTAATAAACCCGCATGGATCAGAATGATTACGTGTTTGATTTGTTCTCGAGGACCGGATTCGCTCGTGCTCTGCATTGGAAAGCACTGTGTGCTCCTTCTGTTTGACGGTGGCTCTCCCCCCAACCCTGACTTCTCAACAATTGACTTTTACACCTTATCCGGCCCCATGAGCTGGGAGTCGCCACAAAACGCCTCGTTCGACAACCACCCGCGGTTACGTTCTCTATGGGATGCTGATGTCCCTTGACAGTAATTGAAGGGGTTTTTTTTTTTTTTTTTTTGTCATTTTACCGGAGTCAAGAATAGTCGAGAATAGAAGAAAATAATTACGAACACGAAGCATTTAATTTCGTTATAGAAATTTCTAAATTCTATCAAATATTGCAATTTTCTTTAGGAAAAAATTTAAAAGATCTTTCCTCTTTTTTTTTTGATACTGATTATTTTAATATTTTTTCCTAAATCTTTTACCTCATATATGATAGTAAAATTATGTACTAATAGATTTTTACAAACCAAGTTAGAATTATAAGCTTATCATTATTTGGCAATCATTGCTCTTACCCTCAATTTTTTACGATTTGGGAATTTTGTTATATTTTATTGCCCCTGTATTTTAGAGAAATATGGTGGTTATTAAACACAGTTAAAATCAGTTGGGAATGTTATTTCGAAATAGAATAAAATTTGATGTATTCAATTTTAATTTTTAAAAAACGAATTTGTATATAATTTATAAAATAACCTTTTTCTTTATAGTATTTTCTGATATTATTATACAGCCTCTTTAAATAAAAATGCATTCTTCTAAATGAATACGTAAATATGTATCATTGGTAATATTAAAACAGTTTAGAATCGAAAATTTATTTCTTATTTTAATTATTTTATTATTAAAAATTATTTTATTATTTTATTTAAAATTATTTTAGACGCGAACTTGTAGAAATGCCTGTATTTTTGAAATAAAAATTTGCATAAATTTAAGAGTTATTAAAATAATTTATCTGCATATGTAAGAGAAAAAAAAAGGATGAAAAAATCATTTCGTTTCCACTATTAGGAAATGCAAAAAATAGCAAATTAAATATACACGCCTAATCTTGCACATTTAACTTCCTAAAAAATGCAGAAAGCTCTCTGCATTAAAGTTGTAAGCCACTATTTATATTTAAGTTTCCTTAATGTATGAAATTTGTTTGAGAAAAAAAAAAGTAAATTAATTTAAACTAAGAAGCTCTTCAATATGAATTGTCTGAAAAATGAAGATTGGAAGTAAAATTGGTGTTTTTATAGAAAGTATCAAAATATTGACAAATAAAGTAATTTTCTTTTCATCATGTTGTAGACGTTATTATTAAGGACAAAGAAAAAAAAAGATTTATATTTTATGTCACCATTTAAGTTTTGTGTTATACATTTAAATGTATTTATATATCGATGAATTTTTATGCATTATATAAAATTTAAAAAATAATGAAAATTCGTCAGTGAAAATGAATTAAAAATAACGTTTTATTATTAAAAGGTTTCATACACAATAAACAAGTGATACATTTTTTGACAAAAAAAATTTTTAAGGAGATTGGAACCTCTAGCTTGAAATACCGTAGATGATTCTGTTTGATGTTTAATTCGTCTATTCGGATTTCTTAAAATTTCTCCTAATTATATTTTAGCAAAAGGTTGTACTCATTAAAAGAAAAAGAAGAAAGAAAATTTTTGAAATACAGGTGAGTGTAAATTTAGCAACTGAAAACAAACCCTTCCCTCAAATCGCACATGGTGTCCTATTAGTGCGGAAAATTGGAGGAGCATATCAGTCATAGTTCAATAGGTTTCTCCCTCCTGTTATTACTCTGAAGGAAGGGACGATTTCATTCTGTTTGCGTAGACGAAAATCTGTCCCAGGTTTTGAGGCACTAGAATTCTTATCGTATTAGCCGAGCTCTTAGAACTAGGTAAGTAGAGTCTTCAAGGCCATTTAATTTAACACCGCCGGAGAGAGTAGGATGCACTTGCACCAAACAACTTACCATGTAATTAATTCATCGGTGCAATTGAGCTTTCCTTCAAGTTCCGGAGTAGTGTCTTTGTCACATAGGCTTTATAGATAAAACAACGAAACTTTGTAGAGCAGTCTCATAGAGCGACATTAATTAATTAATTAATTTATTTTTAATTTTTTCACCGTGAGAAAAATATGTTTCTAGGTTGATATTGGGAACTTAGATTAAATTTTAACATAAAAGATTAGCAATTTTAAAGATAGACCGAAAGGTTTTGTGGTCCGAGATCTTAACAGTTCTTTGATTTAATATTTGACGTAGTAATATGTGTAGACGTTTTAATGCCAACTGTTATTAAAAACAATGATTACAAAATTCAGATAATGCGTATATTAATAATTTTCATGGAGTAAATTGCAACGTACATTCAACAGAATGCCAACGCGCTTGAGCATAACCATATTTTTGATTGTGTTGGTTTATTTATTTATTTTGAGGAAATATTTCCGTTTCCGTACAAATTTCAAATAACGCATCCAACATCTATACTATTTTAAGGGGCAGTAATTTTGATTCTGTGCTTTGATGATATGACAATAATGGTTAAAAGAGAAAAAGAAAATCCTTGAATTTTAGATACTGCGAATTTAAAAAAAATAAATTAAAAATCTGCATTTAGAAACTGCAAAGATATAATAAAGTGTCCGTCGATGGATACATTTTAAAAAGCATAACTTTGGTGCAGTAAAATATATAATAATTCAATCAAATCTGACAATTTTTTTTATTGAAATAAAATCTTATTCACTGAACCCGAGCTAAAAAAATAAAATACATAATATGCAGAAGTGGCGTATTAAAAATTTGAAAATACTAAAATGTGAGGCAAACTTAAACTTTACAGTGAAGGAAACGACAACAATTTCAAAATACAGTATTTAAAGGTGGATTATTGCTCTAGCATATTAAGAGATGTTTATCGACCAGCCGAATTGTCATGAAAAATATCAAAATGAGGTAAAAATACATAACAGTAATTTTATTGGTTACAGTTGTTAGTTATCTGTGCAAAAAAATTGGCACCCAGATAAGTTACCAGATAAGAAGAGTGCGCGTGTGGGAGATTAAATAGAAATTTTCATGTTAAAAAAAATCGAAGAAGAGTTTAAATTTAAAAGTTGTAGATATTAAAAACGATCTATAAAATGACTTAATTAAGCTATCATAATATTCGACAAGAGTAAATTTAAAAGAAAAAAAAAGCGCAAATTTGAAAAATATTCATTATTATTATTTTTTAATTTGAACAAAATTTTCGAAATTTTATTTAAGTACGTGTGTTAAAATTTCAGATTGGTGTTTGTATTATTATTATAAAAATTCGGATTGTTAAAAAAAAAAAAGTCCAGAGTCATCGAAAAAGGCATATAAGTGCTTTTCTGTTAGTCAAATTCGCAAGGAACTCCTATTCAAAAAGTATTCTATGATTTCAAATGTTATCATAATGGTCGATTTAAAAAAAAGCGATGAAATTTAAATTTGAAGTTAATACTATGTCTCAGTTATTAAGCCTGGATTCATTTGCTTATGACCGTTACGTTCGCGAACACTAATGTTTGTTATTCGAGAATCAGCGACTACAAATTAAGGCTTTTTTTCGAATTTAATTTTCGCCATTTCTTTTTGAAAATCGATTATTGGAAATCACAGAATAACACTTTTACAACTGGACTTTTTTTGGGGGCGAGCGAATTCTGACTTACAGAAAACTAGACATTTTTCAACTAAAGCTTTTTCAAAAATTAATGCAGATAATGATCTCAATTTTTTATTAGTTATTAACTTCTTTGTAATACGTATTTAAGTGGGATTACGAAAATTTTGCACAAATAATAATAATAAAAAATTAAACATTTTCCCAACTTTACATTTAAAAAAATTTACTTTTAATTAAATTATCATAACTTTCGAAAATTCATTTTATAGATCCTTTTAATGTCTACAACTTTTAATTCCAAACTCTTCCTCTAAGATTAATAGTTTCTTTTATTTATATTCGAAAAATCAGCTTCCCCACTTCCACCTTCCCTTCCCTCTACCCTTTAGCCAATAACATATCCGGGTGTAAACTTAAGGACCTGTTTTGAAAAGCCAGCTCAACAATTTAAACCAATAAAATTATTGTTAAATATTTTTTTCATGCCAGAACATTTTTCTACTGAACTACTTAACTTAGATAGTGAAATTGAAATCGAAAGTAAAAATTGGGGGGGGGGGGGGAGAGAAAAAAGATATTAATATTAGCAAAAGCGCGAGAGAAAGATGTAATTTAACAATAAAATAGTTTTAATATTTCAAACAGGAAGAAAAAAATGGAATTGTTACAAATTGTGTTTAAATCAATTTTGAAATATTAATTAGCTGTTCAGAATTAAAATTTATGTCACTGAGAAGTTTCAGTATCACTGAAAGCTAAAATTATTGATATGGTGTAAAAAGAGTTTTTGTGCGATGATGAATTCTAGAGTTAATGGCGGAAAAGCAAAATCTCTGTCCCCATTTCATCCTATTTACGGCAAACTTGGAACCTGGAAATCACAGGAACGGTGCGCATTTCGTTTACGCACAGAATCCTCCCATCAGCATAGCAACAAGTGCCTGGGAATTGACGCATCCCCTTCAAACAGGCGCTCATTCGTTTATAAATAGATTTATCGATCTTCTCTTCGTGCAACTTTTAACAACCATTATACTGCGGCAAAGGAGAGGAGAGAAATTCCGCCCACCTGTGGAAGAGACGCAACAGTATTGATTTTTCACTGGATAATTTTCACTATTCATTAAAATGGAACCTTAAGTGTGTAATTAGAGCAATTTTTTTTAAAAAAACCCGATTTACTTTTTGTAAAATAATTTTCTGAAAAGCTCATTTGTGTAGTGTTATGGATAATTTTGCACACTGAATGGAAGTTCCTTTTTTTTTTCCAAAACTTTCAAAACCAAATATTTTTTATAGACTTTAATTTCATCTTTATATAAGTAATATTAAGTAATAAATTTTGGAAAACTAAAGTAGTAAAAAGCTAATGGCAGATTACTTTTTAAAAAGTTGTTTCAGTATATCCCGTATAAAAAAAATTATACAACTGAAATTTAAAAGTAATTTTAAAGCAAATAGTAAAATTTATTCTCATCATAATCTAAATACTACTTAATAATAAAAGCGGACTTTTTTTTTTAATTTATAAAGCGCCACAAGTTCTTTTAGAAATTTAAAATAACAAAACATGAAATAGGCAGATGGTAATTAATTAGTAATGATATTAAATTAATGTTCCAAAATCAAGTATTTAAGCAATACTTGATTTTGATTCGAACAGGTTAGATTGCATGGCATTTATAAATTAAAGCACAAAATTAAAGCACAAATTAAATAAATTTCAAAATACTAGGAAAAAATCTCGAGGGCTCTCTCTCTCGCCCTAAAATCGTGGGAACCTTGGGTTATATTCTATTTTGCATATTTAATAATCTGGCCTGGATTTTAGAGCCACGCGAATTGTTCGAAAACCAATCCAAATTCTTTCAGTATTTCGACGGCGTTCTCAGTTCACATTTGGATGATATCGCAAGTAGCTACTTGCAAGGTCAATGCAAAATTTGCATTATGATGTTTCATTTGTGTATAAGTATTTTCGATATTAAATGAAAACGTTCAATTTCTGTATATTTTTATACAATTACTATATATTTTTAAATACAATTTTAGCTTTTTTATAACTAATAATAATTTTATATAATATATTAATTTTATGTAATTAACCAGCCGCCTTCGGAGACCAGCTTTTTGCCGCTATATATATATATATATTTGAAATAAATGGTAAAAATCAAAGGACTAGTCCCTAGTCACAACAACTGGACTGAATTCGTCAATTTTTGTTTTATAAGAAAGTAATGCCATCTATATATGTTATCAACGATCCCCTGCATTATATATAATCAAAAATAATTGTTTCTTAAATCAGCCGAGTTCATCACTAAATGCAGTGTTTTTTATTGTTTTACTGCTCCGCCACCACAACCATCACTAAATGTGAGCCTCTCGTTAAATTCCGTTTTACAGAAATTATGATCAAATGAAATCGCATCAAAGGTTTCTTAGCAAGCATCATGGCAAATTACTTTTAGCAATAATGATTTTTAACTGCGGTAAAAAAATTGAGAACATCAGATTAAATAAGTTGCAATAAAAATAATTTAAAGGTTCGCTTTGAGCTTGAAATTATCAAATTACATTTTTTTTATCAGAAATCTTGTCTACCTGTAATTATAAATAAAATAGATAAAGTGTCTGAATATATTATAATCAAGCTTTTCAAAATCAATTTAAATACGGCAAAAATAGCGGATAAAATTTGCATCTATTCAAAGCAGAATAAATGGAGTCCGAAAATTATTATTCTCTAGCAAAATAGATGCCTTATAAGTAATTCAAATAAGGATAAAAATATATTCAGGACAATTCATACCTCATAAAAGGAAATATAATTGTTATGGGGGGGGGATAATAGCGTCGAAAGGAGATATTATTCATTAGGAATAAACTGCAATAATGCGCTTGAAAGAGAAAAATCTTCACACACTGTTCATTTAAGAATCCCGAAACCTGTGACTTAATAGTCGATTCCGAATTAACAGGTGGGTGATAAAACTCCAGAAAATAATTTTCTCTCCCTCTTATGTTGTGTTCATTTTTCCTTTTAAGTATTGTTTGTAAAGTTGGATTTTCATTTTCAATCGTATCGTTTTGTTTCGATTCGAAACCTGAGTCACCTCTCTATAAATTTCTCAATAAAATAAAATAAAAATTTAAAAAGAAACTTTTCCTTCATCGTTTATTTCACTCCCATCATTGCGAAATCAAAATCGATCGGTGCATGCGCAGAGGCAAACAGAATTTCCAGCGTAGGTTTTATCTACGTCATGTCCCCTAGCAACAAGAGAGGGTGTTCTTTTGGAGCAGATTTCACAATTTTGAAGCGAATAAAATTCAGATCAAGACAAGATGGCTTCTTTCACATGACAAAGACGCCATCTTGTGAATTTTTTTTTCTGTGGAAAATAGACAGACATTTGTCAGTTTTCCAGCCTTTTAAACCCGGAGATGGGTATTTGCAATGTGTTACCTAGAATTTTAAATTAAAATTTTCACAATTAAAGTGGCATGCCGAATGTTAATATTTTAATTTTAATCGTTATAGCAATTCGGATTCCATTTAAAATACATAAATTTTTTATCTATCATTTTAATGAATTATTCAAAATTGCAATTGCATAATTTAATCGATGTATATATATTACATGCACTTTTTCAATATTTAGTTGAGATTTTTATTTATTATTATTAATTTTGGAAAATATATGATTTCGTTCAGAATTATTTGAATTATGGTTGGCGAAATTCTTGACAACATGAATTTCTTTATTCGATTTAATTTTAATATTACATAAAAATAATGAATAAAAATCAATTAAATTCTTACGACATTTCTCAAAAACCGATAAAAAATTAACAGGAAAGATTTTCTTTCTCGATTAGTACTATATAAAATATTTGTTTTATATCTGAAATTCTTAAGCAATGCAAGGTTTAAGAATATTTGTAAAAAAACGAATAAATCAATTTTAATGTAAATTTTCATAAAAAAAATTTTGTTTAGTAGCTGCAGGATGTTCTAAAAATTGATACTTTTGATAGCTATTGCATATTCTATTGAAGACACTCGATTATGTTTAAAAACTCTAATTTACAAATGCAAAATTTTGTCACTTATCGGCAGTGCTCACATTGCTGACCATATTTGACCAGACGCTACTGATAAAGCCGACCGATGAAATCGAAACCAGAGTTAATAGACCTGTCAAACTATATTTTCATTTGGAAAGAATACATAACTACAATTTTATTGTTTTAAACTGCTGAACTGGCTTTCCAAAACACGAGTGTTTGTATCATTCGCCTCGCTCTTGAAGAGCCCCCCCCCCTCCAAAAAAAATCCGAATTTAAGAATATACCCGAAGTTTACCAACAGATGGCACGACGAGCCATTAACTATGATCAGTAGAAGTGCTTTTAGTTATATTATTATTTTCTTTCTTAGTTATATTATTTTTTTTACCATGATGCCATCTGCTAAATTAGCCCCGTGACAAGGACAATATTAAACAATGACTGGGACAAGTATACACACCGTTGAAAATGATTAAATACAAGACTTACTGTGATTAAAAAACAAACTCGACCTAAAAGAAACCTAGTTTATTTCAAAAGTGCATAATAGATTACAAACATTAATTATGGTAAATCCTCATTTTTTTCCCTTTTAAAATAGCACTTATAATTTATGCAAATAAATTTTGAATTACCTGTGATGATACAGTTCTCATGAACTCATCTCTTGCATTCGGTGAATTATATCCACTGTTTGCAAAGTTTTGAATTTTCGTATGGTTTTGAACAATAAACAAGCTCACAGTTTTCATCGTCATTTTTTTTTAAAAAATCAGAATCAAAAGCTCTACTCGGTCTTCTTTTTACCCTAAAATTCCTTTTCTCTTCCAGGAAAAGGTATTTCTTATTTTTAAAATTTTAATATACATTTTTTTTTCATAATTAAAGTTTTCTAGTGGAGTTAATTGATTGAGATTTAATATGAGGGACCAATACTAATTTTCTCCATACTTATTTTTCCTTCTCTACTTGTAAAACATTTTTGGTTTAGTTATAAAAACATCCTTTTTTAAAATACTAGGACTATTTTGAGACACACCTCGTAATTTTGAACAGCGAGCAGATGATGAGAACGACTCCTGAGCTGGCTACACCCTCTCCAAACTTCCATGCCACACCAGCGGGAGGATGTTTGGTCAAGACGGATTTAAAGAGCACCAGATCCGCTTACACGTCGATTAGGGGGCAGGGAATCGGGTCTCGAACCTGAAGCCCTCCGGTTCGGAACCTTACCACCAGGCCACCGCGGCCCACTTATTGAATTCAGAATTTATGCCATATCGAACCCAAATAATTCGACTGCCAATAAAATTTAGTATATCCCACATTTTCTTATATCGTAATTCTCGATCTTGATAGGAGCCGTTAAAGTCTACAGCTGCGGGCTTATAATCATTTCTTCAATATACTAACCGCCTTCGGTGAACCAGCTTGTTTACCTAAATTATAGATTTTTCAGACTGTTAAACGCTTAATATGGAATGCATCTTTTAAATTACACCTTTATATTTGATAAGACTGAAGAACATGAATTTAATCGAATTTGCCACAGATTACTTTGGTTGCAAATTAAAAAGTATATATACTTCGAAATAAAAGCGGAAGAGAAAACCCTGTTTTGAAGTTATAAGTTAATGTCCAATGAAAGCATTTTTTTAAATCTTAATTTTAATATCAGCAAAGGTACGTAATTGAATTTTTAATAAATGAATGAATTTCATCATAACATCTCTACAGATTGTGTATATTAAATTTTAAAAAATCATTAAAAATTTAAAAGAACTTTACAGAAATGAAAATACTGTTATTAAAATAATTTTTTTTAAGTTTTAAAATAATGAAAAAATTATTTCAGAGAATAGTTTATAGTGTAATAAAATTGATGAAAATTCATCCATTTTTATGTCCAAATCAAAGCAATTATGAATCTGGGGACGGTTAGGCCAATTCCCTGTGATCAATTAAACTTTGTTTGACGTTTATTTCTTGCTTTCTTTTACATCTTTCTTTTTGTAATTGAATAAAATTTTAGGTGACACAACAGAGGAATTTTTAAAATATTTCGTAGCTCCATTAATTAGCAAAGCGTGGAATTTAATGCAGCTGTAAAAATATTCAATGAAACAATTTGAAATGTATAGATTTGATTAAATCCGACTGTTAACAATCGACAATAGTAGTGATTTCTGTGCCAGAGACGTGAGCGTTATATTATATAATAGTTTTAAAAAGCCTCTTTGATTTGGAACATTTCATTATTTTTTGCGGAATAATATTGTCACGTAGAATTATAGTATAGAACTGAATGACACACACAAGAGGTAGAGCTAAACCAATTTATTAACTGAACTCAGAACTGAGAATACAGTAACTGACAAATCTTCTGCTTTTATTCAAGCAGAGAAAGTTCCAGAATACACTTCTGGAGACAGTAAGAAAAGTCCAGAACACTTGTCTGGAAAACTAAAGAAATGTCCAGTATCTTCTGGAACATGAAATAAAGGAAAACATAAAATCAAGGAATTAAGTATTTACATACACTATTAATCGCATTGTCTCTAGCGGGATTCGAACCCAGGTCTCTTGATCACGAGACCAGTGCAATGACCATTCGGCCATGGAGATTCGACTGTCTTTCTCCAATGCGGCATTGCTCTCTCCTTAGAAGAACAGCGTCTCGATGTTATGCCATTTCATTGTGTGGTTCTAGCTCTTGATCGAGTCACAGGTCCAGTATAAGTTGTCGTGTCTTCACGGTGAGTAGTCTCTTGAGAAATGCCTCTTTCCGGAACCTCCATTATTTTATAAAAATGTTGGTCGTCTTGTGCTTCTGGGTCATGGTATGCCTTCATGCGTAAAACGTGGACAACTTCCTTCGGTTTCCGCCTTCTAGAATTAGGATTGAAATCGGCTACTTCATAAGTGACGTCGGACAACCGCCGAAGTACCTCTTGAGGAGCTTCTCGGAAAGCCCTTTTTTACGAACTGGAATAAAAATCCACACTAAATTCCCTGGTTCATATGCCACTATCCAATGTTTGGAGTCATAATGCCGGCGATCTTTCTGCTGAGCCTCGAGAGTTCGTGCACGAGCTAATTGCCTCGATTCTTCTGCCTTCTTGATCAGATGACTAACATAATCGTCTTTTTGGCTGAACTCGTTGGGGCAGAGAGGGAACATAGTATCCAACGACGTTTCAGCTACCATGTAGTAGGTAGAAGGGCGTAAAACCTGTCGTGTCTTGCTTGGCAGTGTTGTAGGCGAATGTGACGAATAGTAATATCTGGTCCCAGTTCTTCTGTTCGACATCAACATACATAGAAAGCATATCTGCTAGCGTTTTGTTGAATCGCTCTGTGAGGCCATTTGTTTGCGGATGATAGAATGTAGTCATTCGATGAGTGATATTGCACAGTCTATTAATATCGGACACCAGCTTGGACTGGAATACTTGACCACGGTCTGTAATGATAACTCGCGGAGCTCCATGTTTCAGGATTATGTTCTCTAGTAGGAATTTGGCTATTTGTGTAGCTTCCTCTGTCTGTAAAGCTCTGGTGACTGCGTACCGTGTCAAATAATCGGTGCATACTACAATCCATTTGTTGCCGTCGTCAGATTTTGGAAATCGTCCTAGAAGGTCGATTCCGATGCGATGGAAGGGAGCAGAAGCTGGTGGAATAGGCACGAGATGACCTGGTGGCTTCTGAGGAATAGATTTTCTCCTTTGACATTCTCGACAGTGCATCACATATCTGCGAACATTTCTGTACAAATCTGGCCAATGAAATCGCTTTCTTATTCTGTCATACGTCCTGGTGAATCCTAGATGTCTGGCGGTAGGGTCGTCATGGAGAGATTCTAGAATACTGAGCCATAAATGATTCGGGATCACTGGTAGGAATTTCTTTCCGGACGGATCAAAATTCTTCTTGTAGAGGACTCCTTCGACTAATTCAAAGTTTCCCAGCCTACTTGTTTTGGTACTTTGTTGGTCTCTTATTATTTTTGCCAATATCGGAGCTTTCATTTGTTCTTCTGAGAGATTAGTGAATAAAGTGGCACCTATGGAGTCCCCATACCATGAAGCATCGACTTTTAATGGGTTTCTGGATAGACTGTCAGCATCTTTGTGTTTCCTTCCACTTTTGTACACCACTGATACGTCGTATTCTTGGAGTCGAAGCGCCCATCTAGCGAGTCTTCCAGAGGGATCCTTCAGTCCTGACAGCCAACACAGGGAATGATGGTCAGTGACGATCTAGAAAGCCTTTCCAAAGAGATATGGCCGAAACTTAGTTATAGCCCATATGGCTGCAAGACATTCTCTTTCAGTTGTGGAATAGTTTTTCTCAGCCTTCGTCAGAGTCCGCGAAGCATAAGCTATTACTGTTTCCTTCCCGTCTTGGATTTGGACTAATACTGCGCCGATTCAGTATCCAGTCGCGTCGGTATGAAGTTCCGTTGGTGCAGTTTCGTCATAAAGGCCTAAGACAGGATCGGAGGTAAGATCTTTCTTCAAGGTATTAAAAGTCCCAGAAAGCTTCTGATGTCATGGATATTCCTAGGCACGGGAAAGTCACTCACGGCCTTTATTTTTTCTGGGTCCGGTCGTACGCCATTACTGGATACTAGGTGTCCCAAGATCTTTATCTCTTGTGCTCCAAAGCGACATTTTTTTGGATTAAGGATAAGGCCGGCGTTCTGTATACACTGAAGGACCGTATTCAACCTATGAAGATGTTCATCGAATGTTTCTGAGAAAACCACAATGTCATCTAAATAGCAAAGGCACATTGACCATTTTAAATGTCACAGAAGATTATCCATCATCCTTTCAAAAGTTGCAGGAGCATTGTATAAGCCAAATGGCATCACTTTAAACTCGTATAATCCCTCAGGTGTAGTAAAAGCCGTTTTCTCACGATCAGCTTCATCGACTTCTATTCGCTAGTAACCGGAGTAGAGATCCACAGACGAAAAATATTTTGCCCCCTTCAGGCAATCCAAGGTATCGTCAATACGTGGTAATGGATACAAGTATTTCTTGGTAATTTTGTTGAGTCGGCGATAACACAAAAACGCCAGCTTCCATCTTTTTTCTGACCAAGACGACTGGAGATGACCATGGACTTTTTGATGGTTGAATGATGTTTTTCTCTAACATTTTGGTTACCTCCTCACTGATAATACGGCGTTCGGATGGGGACGCTCTGTAAGCTCTCTTACTAATAGGTAAGTGATCGTCTTTGTTTATTCGGTGTTGAACATTGAGTTGGTTTCCGTTCTTGAACGTCCTTTCTTGATCGAAAATTTCTGAAAACCTCTGGAGTAGATGAAACATTCCTTCTTTTTGGTCTATCCTCAAATCCGGAGCTATCATCGTGGTATAATCGATGACATCCAACTTTGCTTTTGAAGTGGCCGTGGAACAAGACGATCCCTCATCTATGGAATATACGCAGTCTTCGTGTAATGGTTCGGCATACTCGATGCACATGCCTTTAGGGATGATCTGAGGTTCTCCTTGTCCGTGGGCAACCCATAGTTCGGCTTTTCCATTAAGGAGCGTAACTATAGTAGACGGAATTGCAACTCCCTTGTTCAAGAGCAGCATCCTTTTTCCCTCTATTATTACTTCGATAGCTCGAAGGTTCTTACGTCCCAAGACAGTAATCTCTCTGATAGAACGAGCAGGTATTGTATAGTCTTCTATCGTGAATAAACGGCTGGAGTCTGGAGTTTGGGATTCTCGAAGGGCTTCTTGAAACAAGAGCTCTGAACGGCCACAATCTATAACAGCTTGAGAAGCACCCAAAAAGTCCCAACCAAGGATGATATCGTGACTGCATTGCGGGAAAACAATAAATTCAAAGGTCTGAGGTCTGCTATTGATTTTGAGACGAAGCGTACATTTTCCCACTGGTCTCCCGTAGTTTCCATCGGCGACTTTTAAAAGAACATTGTTAGTTGTTGGAAACATAACTTTCTTCAGTAGGCGACGATACTTCCCCGAGATTACAGAAAATGAAGCTCCAGAGTCCACAAGGGCAGGTACTGGCTTATTGTCGACGATTACTTCTATGTTGTTTCCGGTCATCATTGCGACACAATGTTGCGGCATCTGAGGATTTTTGTCACTAGCGGCCTCACCCCCAAGGAAGGTCGCACCGCTTAGTTTTCCTCATTTCTGCGGCTAGGAGATTGACTGGATCTTCTATATGGCGATGGAGATCTATAGCGGCGTGTCGGCGATCGTCCTCGTGATGGGCTTGGCGACAAACCTCGGGCTGCTGGTTGGCTATATTCGTCGGCATAGCGTCCCTCATTCGACTGTGGACGGCCGATATCTCTCCTATTAGCCCGATATGCCTCAAATATAGCTTTGCGATCTCGGCAGTAACGAACTACATGGCCAGGACGGCCACAATGGAAACATACGGGTCTTCTATCAGGGGTGCGCTAGACATCTCTTCTTTTGTGGTTGCTGTGCTACCGGAGTAGGTCGTCTGGCAACGTCAGCATAGGAAGGTCGGCGTCTTGGTTTGACCTTTGTCCACTCTGGTGCTGTCTGTGACAAAGGAGCCAAAGCATTTTCTACTTCCTCTCGAACAATGGCTTCAATGCCTTGGTCTTGGAGTTCGGGATCAATTACTGGTGATATGAGGCGCTGGATCTCCTCTCACACTATTTGACGTATTAGTGATGCCAGATCCAGTTTTTCATCAATTGCAGCCATTGGTACATTTGGGAGCCTTTCAAATTTCCTACCACGGATCCTCTTTTGCTGCATTTCTTCGATTTTTCTACACCATTTTATTAAGTCCTCTTTGGTGGTTATTTCTTTCGTCAGAAGTGCCTAGTAAACATCTGCGGCGACTCCTTTCATCAGATGAGACACTTTCTCTTCTTCCTACACACCTGGTTTGACTTAATGGCATAATCCCAACACGCTTTGGATGTATGATTGCGTGCTTTCGCCAGATTTTTGTGCTCTATACTTGAGTTGATCTTCTGCCTTCTTTACATAGTGCTGTGTTTCTCCAAATGCTTCTTTTAACATTGATTTAAAAACATCCCAGGAGGTCAATTTTTCCTCATTATTTTCGTACCATTGCTTCGCTGTGCCGTCCAGTAAAAAGAACACATTTGCGAGACAAATCATGTCATCCCATCTTTTGAATTTTGATACTCTGTCGTATTCCTTCAGCCATTTGTTTGGGTCTTGTCCTACGTCTCCTTTAAATACAGAGGGATTCCTGTATTGTTGCTGTGCTGATGTCAGGATGACCGGTTTAGTCTCCGGCTCCACAAGCATTTTCCTTGTCTTTCTGGATGGTGGATTATAAAGTCCAAATTCTGGTTCAAGGCCTTTAAGGCGATCGCTTCTTCGTAAATCCGTTTCTACGCTGGCTGGAATCTTACCCGGCGCCTCCACCAAAGAATGTCACGTAAAACTACAGTATAGAACTGAATGACACACACAAGAGGTGGAGCTAAACCAATTTATTAACTGAACTCAGAACTGAGAATACAGTAACTGACAAATCTTCTGCTTTTATTCAAGCAGAGAATGTTCTAGAATACTCTTCTGGAGACGGTAAGAAAAGTCCATAACACTTGTCTGGTAAACTAAAGAAATGTCCAGTATCTTCTGGAACATGAAATAAAGGAAAACATAAAATCAAGGAATTAAGTATTTACATACAGTGGTGATAAAAACTTTGAGACCACATGTGAAATCGAAAACTTTTAACTTTACTAAAAAAAGATGCATTAAATAGTATATACAATACAAAAACATAAAAATTTCTTCTTATTATTTTATAAAGAAATTAATGTAATTATACATTATACTCAAATGTTTTTTTTTCATAACATAAAAGGGTGGGAAAAACTTTAAGACCACAAAGTTAAATATTAATTAAATGTATAGCATTACAATTTTTAGTACTTCGTGTGTTTTCCTTTCACACGAATTACTTCTAAAAGACGATTCTGGAAAGATTTTGCTAGGTTTTTGCATGTTAGAATCGGTATTTTATCTCATGCTTTTAAAATAACAGCTCCGAGTTCAGACACGGAATAATATTGTTTACCATTTTCATACACCATGCATGCAAGGATACCCCACATGTTCTCTAAGGGGTTGAGGTCTGGACTTTTGGCCGGAAAATCCATAAAACATATTATTTTCAGTTAGCCAAGCAATAGTTGAAGCAGACTTGTGCACTGACGAATTATCTTGTAGCAAAATCAAATTTTGATCCATAAGTTCATGTCTTAATGGAACAAAATTGTTCGCCAGTATATCTTGATAGTCAAAAGAGTTCATGTTACCTTTAGTGAACATAATATCAGTCTTATCTCTAGCACTGAAACCTACCCAAACCATGAAGGATCCACCCCCCTTGAACTCGCTTTGAAAAATTCGTAGCATCCTGTCTCAAATCATGCCAATACTTTCTTAAACCATCAGGTCCATCTTGGTTAAATTTCTTTTCATCCGTGAACACTATTTTTCGCCACAAGGTGGGTTTTAAAACATTAGATGTTGCAAAGTTCAATCTTGCTGCAATATGACATTTTTGAAGTCTGGGTTTACTTTTGAATTTTGTATATTTGATGTTTTCCGTATTACTCAGAATATTTCTAACTGTTCTAGCCGTAACTGGAAGCTTAAGTGTCGACTTTATTGCTGCAGAATGTGCATTGTCTTTAACAGCCATCCTTATAACACTTCTTTTCATTCTGGTTGACAGTTTTGATGGCCTTCCTCCTATTTTTTGTACAATATCTGCATGGATCTGAGAGAAAATGAGGAACCACAGTTTTAGACCTCTTGATTTTGCTAGCAATTTGCCTTTCACTCATTCCGCTTCCGAGAAATGCTAAGATTTTCCCTTTTTCAATTTCAGTCAGAAATTTTCCGCTACCCATAGTCTTAGTTGCTTCAACACTCAAAGAAATGATTAGAAAGTGCTTCTTTTCAGTCTCACAATTGTCCCACACAAAATCGTGGGAAAGTTACGTCATCTCATTATGCAAACAATCACTCTTTAAAACTGGTCTCAAAGTATTTTGCATTTCATTACATTACACATTTTTTCCTTTATAGCTACAATAAACGTATTTTAAATTCTAAATTCATTTTTTTTATTTATTACATTTTATATATAAGTGTAAATATAAATTGCAAAAAAAGATTTGCATTTTTGAATGCAAAAAAAAAAAAAAGTTCAATGGTGGTCTCAAAGTATTTTCCACCACTGTATACTATTAATCGCATTGTCTCTAGCGGGATTCGCACCCAGGTCTCTTGATCACGAGACCAATGCCATGACCATTCGGCCATGTCTTTCATCAATGCGGCAATATACTTCCGATGAAATTCACTCTTGTATAACTATCACTGAGTTAACTGAAAGTTATCGTGTGCGGATTATTTCGCCTACAGATTCAGATCGATTTCTTAAAAAAATATCTTGATTTTAAGAAAAATCTTATTTACTGAAGAATTATATTCTATCAAATTATATTCTATCTTAAATTAATGTAATTTTCCATTTTATTTTCCTACATCTAGGGTATCAGACTCAAGTGCTAGAATGGGCTAAAAAAGCATAGTCATATTTATGCATATAAACCTTGACAAAGTTTTATTTTTTTAAAAACAAATTGAACATTTTATTGAAATAAAAATACAGAATTAAAAAAAAGTGCTATAAAGTTAATGTTTTCTTCCTGATACATAACATCCTTCTTTGTTACAATCTTTCGTACTTTTGAGGGATATCTTGTCCACAGTGATTACTTCCAAAACTAATCGCCGTGAATGTCAATAATTCTGAGTCTGACAGGTGACTTATTTTAATATGTGGAAACAAATTCTCCTGCCGATAATTAAGACTTCCAAACATAGAAATAATTTCAAATTGCAATTTTTTAATATTTTCAAACTTTGGTGACAAAGTCACCCCTACTTCATTTTGTCTTGAACAGCATTGTAACCCAATTTTGAACAGCATTGTAACCCAATTTTGA